>VUQR01008310.1:1282-12441 GCA_015108515.1 Hemichromis elongatus | reverse complement strand
AGGGGATGGGGGGGGGAGGGGGGGGGGGGGGAAAAAAAAGGTGGGGGGGGGGGGGGGGGGGGGGGGGGATTGGTGCTGCTTAGAACTACACTGGAGTGTGGAGCCTACTTGAAAAGACTCCCCTACTGTGGTATTATTAGTCTTTACCTCCACCATGTGGTGTAAATGCAGTATTGCACTTGTCTCAGCGATTCAATAAAGGAAGCAGTCTGCTTCAGACTGTACTAACATCCTGTAAGGATACGGGATCATTCTGTGATTCAACATCCAAAGTGTTGAATTCCCTACAAGAAACCTGGAAAGCTATTCCTAAGGATTACTTAAAGAGTATTTAAGGTGTATTGAAGATTAAATGAGGTACTGTAAAAATGAGCTTTTACTGTTGTTAGAATTATGGACGCTCTGGTTTTGCCTTGTATGCTGTATTTTCATGCATATTTGCACATGCTTAAATTAATCTCTGCCCGTGTCCATTTCCAATGTAAGGAAATGAAGGGTAGCTCAAGACTTTTGCACAATGTTTTACCTATTGACCTATACCTCTAACTGACCTTAACCTATAACTGGTTTTAATATAAATGCAAGAAATATGTCATTTATGACACATCATCTTGTGGAAGTTGTTCTCTTTGAAATTTATGTGAGTTTTTGTAAATAAAAACATGAAATCAAATCTAACTAATCAGATGAGCTTAGCCTTTGTTAATTTTTTCTACAATGACGACTAACATTTTCGTTTTACGCTTCTCCTTGATCCAACACAGCTTATTTAAATGCCTAAATTATCTCCTCAACATGTCTTGAAGTTCTGCAGAGGCCTGGTAATGAACTAATCATTTGATTCAGGTGTGTTGACCCAGAGTAAGATCTAAAACCTGCAGGACAACGACTCCTTGGGGTACATGATGATAAGTGAGGGCAACTCAGGTACGTATATCAATATTGAATATGTTGATATCTCAAACTGTGGTGGCCTGACCAATGAAAAGATTCTGCTCTGGTAGTGTTAGAAATAAGTTTTAATAAAGTTTCTATTAAACGTTAATTGCAGTATTTGCTCATAATAGAGTTGATACACTCCTCGTTAGAAGGATAAAAGCATTAATCTCACGGTGTGAAGGGTTAGCTATGATGTAGAAAAGTTAAGTGTTGAAAGTAAAACTGGTAAATGCTTACACAACACAATTTTCAATTAAGGAGAGGCAGCCGTGTGTGGGTGTACGATAACATCGTGTTCCGGTAAAGATGATAACACAACAAGAAATAGAAACTCTGTAAAGTTGACGTCAGTGTGCAAATAAAACATGTTTGGTAACAACTGGAGAGTAGGGAGGAGTTTTGTCACACAGGACAGGATCCCTGACTGGAGGTCAAAGATCGTTGCCATGAGGAAGGACTACGAGGAGAACAAATCAGGGAGCGCCAGGACCACTCCCACAAATAGTTTCTGTTTTAATGTGTGTAATATATGCTTTGAATTATGAACTGTTCTCCACTTCACCGTGTGCAGACTGCCTGACACAGAGAGCTCCGCAGCTGTGCATCCCGAATGACCAAAGGATTAAGTGCAGATGGCCGCCCCTCCCTTAGCCTGGTTCTGCTGGAGGTTTCTTCCTGTTAAAAGGTTTTTCCTTCCCACTATCACCAAAGTGCTTGGTCATAGGGGTCATATTATTGTTGGGATTTTCTCTGTATGTGTTATTGTAGGGTCTACCTTACAATATAAAATGCCTTGAAGCGACTGTTGTTGTGATTTGGCGCTATATAAATAAAATTGAATTGAATTAAATTACCTAAAATAGTGTGAACTACTAGATTGCCTCCTGAACTTCTCTTAGTGAGAAAAGAACACCACAATACCTGACCTGAATCTACAGAGGGATGGTGGCAATGGCTGAATTTGTGTATTTTGCTATAAAATTTGTATGTTTTGTCAATATTAGGTGAAGGCAAAGAAACCAAAACAATGCCCCAAAATGCCTGTAGACATCTTTGATGTGTCATATTAGGAGTGATCAAAATCTGATAATGAAACCAAACAAAACATGAATCAGATCTTTATTTAAACTATCTGATCACCTGTCATCATTCTGGCTAATAGCTCCAACTATGACTCACTGATGAGACAGACTTGTTAAATTGGATGCCTGGAAGCTTGAAAATTCACAGGGATTCATGAAATGTATTACGCAAAAGAAAAAAAAAAACACCCCCAAAACAAGAGCTTCTAAGAAATTAAAGTAACTCTGGTTTTAATTTAGGGCAAATTAAATATGTTCTTGTGCTTTATCCTGGAAGAAGGTAAGAGACTTAGTAAGAGACAGTATATCCTCGTTTCTTAACGTAAAACTAATTGCTGGAGTCAGGGCCAGGACAGATTGCTTGTTAGTTTTAGTCCCCTTGTTTCCCCCCCTATGAAATTACAACAATGTGATTGGTTAGTTGCAGTGTTGTTTCTGTAGCAACATTATTTTGATGATGTTCGTACAACATCAATATGGAGATATCAGATAAATCAACACTGACCATGGCTGTGCAACACAATGCATCGTTGTAAATTCACCACAAAACATCAAGCTAACCTGTTTATCCTCTACAACACTGCCTTGTATTTTCATGCAACCATTGAATAACCTTTCACAACATGGAAATACGTTATTCATCAAAACACAGCTTTAAATTTCCAGTTAACTAAATGCCACTGAGCGCACTTTATGATTAACACACCCCTCACATACTATCTTCACCCTGCTGCCTTCTGGCAAGAAGTACCGGAACATTCGGGCCCTCACTACCAGACTGTGAAACAGTTTCTTCCCCCAGGCTGTCAGACTCCTGAGCACTCAGTGACGGGAATGAGAAACACACACACACAAACACACGCACACACACACACACACACTTTCATACACCAAGTTACTTTTTGCACAATACTTTGTCTTTTGCACATTTGCATTGAACTGTTGTGTCTTCGCTGTCTTGTGTCTGTAAAGTTCTGTTTTGTTGTTTTTCTTTTTTTTGCAATTTTTGCACATTGCACTATATGTAGTCTAAGGTTTATTGTCTGTTATGAGGTATGTTGTCTCATTTCGCTGTGTACTGTACTACTGTACATGGTTGGAATGACAATAAAGCAATCTGACCCTGTTCATGCTACACAGAAAATAAGAGAAGCTGAGCTTTATGGGTTATTTGGTGTGTTATGGTAGCACAAAGCGTTCATTAGCTACTGCTGTTTGAACACAGAAAAGTCAACTCCTCTTAGGTTTTACCATGGGTGATTTGCTCTACCGTTAATCCTCGACCAGTGTGGGCTAGAGAGAGACGTATCAAACGGTTACTGAAAGATGAGAAGACAAGCTTTATGAAACATTATGGTGCATCATTAGAATGGACGAACAATGACGGTCCAATTGTTACTTCCAAATTTGGGGTGTCCGTGGAGAGCTGTACAAAGTGCAGCTTGAGAGTGCATCACAATAGACAAACACATTACGAAACAATCACAATAGCTAGTGTGTAACATTTTTTGCCCATGTACAGCAGAGTGAGGCTTTGGGCGGTGAATCAGGAAACTATTAGATGCTCTTTTCTAAAGAAATTCCACAACCAAACAATGCCAAATAGAGAAGAGGGCAAATCTTTTAAACACCACCAAATAAAGACATTAACAGGGTTTGCATGGGAATAACTGTTAGTAAACTGAAGAACTGATGACCTAAACATTTGGTGAACTCAGGCTGTGTCTTCTTCCACTCAATATTTTGTTGTTTCACTCCAACTGGTGGTTTATGCTTAGCAACCAAAAGTACTGGACAGGTCTCGTCGTGCTGTGGTTTTCACACACAACACTCCTGAGGGACATCTTGTGTCCATCTCTGGGGATGCCAGTGATTTTAGATAAATAAAAGCAATTGCAAAACCTTTATTAAAATAAATAATGTTTCAACAACATTTTGGGACCCAAACTAATTGAAAAACAGTAGTAGCTATTTGCTAAAGGTTAATTGCCTCAGTTTATCTAAAATGTTTAAGATAAAATTGATGGATGTAGAAAATGGGCAACAAGACGTACAGCATCTGTCTCGATTCTACTATGATCACTTTCTGTTTTAATATCCCAAATAAACACACAGATGCAACTTCCTTTGCTCACTTGTTCCCATCAGATCCCTTGTTTGTGAATCGGAATTTAAAGTATTTAAAGCGCTTTAAAAACCGCAACAAACTATCTCACGGAGTGCAGCATCAGCCTGGGGGGAATTCATGATTCTTGATATTGGAATTTTTGTATTGTTTGAACGGATATACAGATGAAAAGTAAGTTTTCACATACAGACTAACACAACACTAACACTAAAATAATAACTGTGCACCACGCTTTTCTCTTCCCGCTGTTTTTAATTAGCCGCGAGGTTTTTCCGTTTGCTTTACTCATATCACACACGTGATGTTTTTATGAAAAAAAAATTAGAAATAATAAAACTCCAACGTTGCATTAAAGAGGGCGTTTCTATTTCTTTTTACGGGACTCGTGAAACCGGGTCTAGGTGAATGTTCCTTGTATTGCGCCACCCGGGTCTTTCCTAAGAAGACTGCAACGACACCTCCTCCGCTCTGACCCGAGAGGACCCGCCCACTCGCACGCTCACAAGACGCACAAACGCCCTCTCCGTCCGAGAAGTCGCGCTGTTGCTGCTGAAGCTGTAAATTTATTCAGTGTTTACAGGCAGAAGGAAAACAGAAGAAGCAGTTGTGTAAGTGTACGGCTCTGTCTGTTATTTCTCATTTTACGTGACAAAGATAATAATCATCAGTCTAATAATATTTTTTTAGTCAAGAAGAGAAGACAGTAAAGCTAAAAGCATCTTTATTTTCACAAATATTTCAGTTTCTTCTCTACCTGAAAAATTTGTTAGTTTTTGATTTAATCTAACTAATCGCATTTTTCTGTTTCTGCTGTGCATTTATGTATTTCTTAGCTTCAGATCTGTGTAAAATTAAAATTTTAGAGGAGGTAGTGTTTTGCTAAAAATGTTCAAATTCATACTTAATTACAGCACATCATCCAATATTTCTGGATCAGTAAATATTGACTAGCCATTATAGTGCAATTAATTCCATTTGATGATGTCAGTACATGAGTTGCTTTATAACAGCTGTTTGTGATTTAACTGCTGCTGCACTCAAATGGGAAAATAGTTTTTGTCAACAGTCTTTTCAATGCTGTGATAAATTTAATCAATATTTAATAGATGACAAAAGGAAGTGTATGTATTTCACAATCCTGAACGGGTTACGAGGTCACTGGTTGTTCAGAGGAAAGCATTAAACGGGTTTCGACATGTCTCTGAACAGATCTGCATAAGACAGATCCCAACACGTTAGAAAATAAACACGTGTTGACACATATTCAAAAAGTGCCGTAAAAATGGTACTCAGTTTTATTTGTTCACAAACTAATATTATTTAGCAGCGTCAGTTATTTCCCAGTAACGGTTGTGTCAGTTTAACAAACAACTTCACAGCTCATAGCTGTTGGACTACTGTTCTTTATTGGTAGTGGGTGTCAGGCTTGTTGTCTGTAATTTGTGATTCACGCATTTGCCCCACCGAGTGAAACCCAATTGTTCACTGACAGACTCTCCTCAAATGTCTGTAGGTGTTTAGAGTTTGCACCTCCAATCAGTGGCAACTCTTTTACAGCAGTTTATAGTCAGAGAACAACTGCTTGGTTAAGACTTTGACCGTTTTTGCGCTACTTTCTGTTTTAATTCTCATGTTCGTCTGATCTCTGAATGAATTCAAGTCATGTGAGAGAGATTACTGTCAGTGGCTTCAAGTTCTATAATCATTTCAGTCTTAGTGGCAAAACCAAATATAAAATGAACATTAAACAGCCACAAATCCAACCTCAGTCTTTCCCTCGTGGTCTGCAACTGCGTTTTCAAAGGTTTCATGAGGTATAGGGTTACTCAAGATGAGTCTACCTATAAAGTATTTGACTGAGAGTTAGATCTTAGATGAGTAATAAGAAGATACCAAAGTCCTAACAGGCCGATTTACAGAGTGTTGAGAAGTTTGTTTGGTGACAGATTATATTAACACGATAAAACTACAGCGGTGCAAAACACAGCCGCAAAACTTCACATGAAGCATCTGTTCAAATATGGGTGTGGTCCGACAACTCAGCGATTTCATGCTTTGTTGTTCCACAATAACATAAAAATAAGAAGTTATTTAATATATTAAATGTGTTGAATGTCTAATATTTTAACTACTTAATACATTTGTTCCAATAAAAGTTTATCGATAACTTGCAGGAAGAAACGTGTCCTCTTTCTATATTTTACATCTGTCGTTGTTGTTGTTGTTTTTATTTATTTTACCTGAAAGGAAAATATCACAAAAAATAGTTGCTCTTAAAGATTCTTCCGTCTAAAATACACTACCTTTGTCATCTGTTTCAAAGGTCTGAGTAAAAAATTTACTAATGATAATCTATTTTGTCTCCCACAGACAAAAGTGAAAGAAATCCCTAAATCGGTTACTATGAACACCACAAATGATCCGTTTCTGGACTCTCAGTTTCGTTATGTGCTTATTCCGGTTTTCTACATCATCATCTTCATCCTGGGCTTCATCTCTAACCTCTACGTGCTGTTTGTCCTGCGCTGCCTCCGCCAGGCCAAAGCGATGGGAGAAATCCGCATCTACATGACCAACTTGACCATCGCTGATCTTCTCTTTGTGTGTGCTCTTCCCTTTTGGATTGACTATTATATCCGTGAGGGAGACTGGGTTTATGGAGACGTCATGTGCCGGGTGACGGGCAACTTCTTTTACATGAACACCTACGGCTCCATCCTTTTCCTTGCAGCCATCAGCATCAACAGATACTGGGCGGTGGCTCGACCTCTGGACGCAGCCTCATCAGACCACAGACTTCGTGGAATCCTCGTCTGTATTTGTATCTGGGTGTTTGTTCTGGTGATGACTTTTCCTTATCTGCTGAGTCCAGGGATCAACGTGCACTCTAAAAACAACACGGACATACATCGCTGTTTTGAGGGATACCAGAATGAAAGTATTTACCAGAAGAAAAAAGTGGCTGCCACTCATTTTTTAATAATTGGATCATTTTTTGTTATCTTTTTGCTCGTTGTGATATGCAACTGCCTTATTGCTCGAGTCCTAATTTCTCAAAAGCCACCTGAATCAGTAATTCGGTCCACAGTAGCTCTTTCTAAAAAGTCCACTGCATCCTTGACTTTAAAAAGGCCTAGAAGGGTAAAACGGAGGGCTCTCCAGATGCTGTGGGCAGTGGTGGGAGTGTTTGTTCTGTGTTTCCTTCCACACCACATAGTTCAAGGCCCTTGGGCTCTGGCAGTGCTGGAGATCGAAGACGGCTTTGGCCACGTGAATTACAGCGAGGCCACTCGTCAGTTGCTGAGCGACGCTCATCAGATTACCGTGGTTCTTATGGGCCTCAACTGCATTTTGGATCCTGTAGTTTATTATTTTGCCACAGGGAAGTTTAGAAGGTTCATCACAGCCCACATTAAAAAAATAGCAAAGGGAGAGGGATGCTCTCAACTAGCCACCACACAGATTTCCATGCAGGACAGCAGGGTTCCAAGTCAGAGACTCCCGAGCGAGCACTAGCTGACCAGAGATGAGTGATTTAGATAAGTTCAATACATGTATAAAATCTGACTATTAAACTCATGTGACTCTCTCATGCTAATGGTAAAGATTACATACAATAAGGCGTTGACGCACGCACATCTGGGACATTAACTTCATGTGATTTCGAACACGTTGCCTTCTGAGTTGCCCCAGAATTTCTGTACTTCCTGTGTGAACAACAAACCGAAAAGCAGAAGTTTTGCAAGCAGCCAGAACTTTATGTGTCTTTACAGAACGATAGCAGCACCCAATGATGATACAAGACATATTCTCACCCAAATCCTGTGGCGTTGTCTAACATAACATCAGGACTCAAAAGCAGGAGAAAATTACAGGATAACATACATGTGTGGGTACACCTCATCTCTATACGTCTGATGTTATGTCAGCAACTTATGTTGTAAATGCACTGTCATCTCTTCTCTGAGAAAAACTTTAATGCAAGTTAAATCAGGTATTGTGACACCAGGAAGCAGAAGCAATGATGGCTGGGGTACGTTTCCCCTCTGGTGTTACGTGTTGGGACATTTCATTTATGTCTTGAGGCAGAAATCTGATAATTCACTGAAACAAACAGAACTATAGTATGTGTATTTATTGTGTATCTGTGGAAATGTATTGTGTTTCTAATGTGAGCCTTTTTGTTGTCACAAATTTTGAATTTTTTATTAACTTGAACATCTTTGTAATTATACATTGTAAAAAAACCCACCACCAGCAACAAATAAATCCAAAAAAGACCCCATAAACTTTGAAATCTTTTGTAATTTTTTCAGTTTTGCAATGTCACGATTAAAAGGAGAAGAAAAGCAAGAAACACTATCGCCTGCTTAGACGCACTCAGCTTCTCTGGGTTTTAACCACATTTATGTTATGATAGCTTCTGTGCAACAGATAAAATTTACTCAGTCAGGAAGTAAACAAGTTGGCAAGTTTAGTATAACTAACCCCGAGATAGAGTCTTGAAAATGTCACTGCATGTCACTGCATGTCTCCTTTCATGACAGACTCGAGTACACACCCTCCCAGGTCATATTGGCTGGTTCCACATCGTCGTAGCCTTGGTTAGTGTAGTTCATGTACACGTCTCTGTCAGCCTGTGGAAGATCTCCCCTAGTGTAAACAGAAATAGTATCATTCTGCGAATAGCTTGTGCACTGAAGTGTACATGATTCTTCTCTCAACACTTACGTTGGTGTGATTTCAGGTCCAGGAACATCTTAAAGAAAAAAAAAAGAAAAGGAAATGGGTCTCAAAACATTTTAAATTATACCAATTATGGCACTCATGGCCCTCCATACTTGTAGTGCTCTATACAAGAAGAGCTCAGTGATACCTTTAACTGCTGGAGTGCTGGAGGTGGTCACCGTTCCACTAGTTCTTTGAAAAACCAGCCAGAAAACAATAACAGCAGCGATGATGAGGATCAAGACCAGAAGAGAAAAGAAGAAGGCCGCTATTCCTAAATTCTCTCCCACTGTTGGGATTTGAGAAAAGAGAAAAGAGACATTAAGACTTATAAAATCATAGCAAAAATAAAAGATTAATCCAGATTTGCTATCTGTTGTACGATGTTGATCATTTTAAAGTTTGCTATCTCGATTAAAATAGAAACTCTTTCAGGTTTTAATGGAATAAATATAAATTATTTGAAACACAAGTAAATACATAAATAAATACACCAAAATAATATAAAAATAATAAATTGTAGAGTATTTAATTGAATATACCATTCAAATGGTTATTTAATATTATTTTGTATTTATTTATTTGTCTACATAAATATATATTTATGTCATATTTAGGAAATTAAAAAAATTCGCAGATTCGCTCATCCATATTTTAGTAAGTTTAGATGTGAACAAGCACATCACCAACCCGTGGTTTGTGTTGAAATTATGTAGACTGTGTGGGTTTGGTTTGTGCAGCTGAAAGCTGAAGGTAACAATTTCCTAGCACAACAGCGGTACTCCCCACTTTGCTCTGGCTTGGTCAGGATCATTTCCCTACTAGTTCCCTCGTCTTCCCAGGTCTGATTTTGCAGGCGTTCCCATGACCAAACCACAGACTCTGACAATATGGAACCGCTGCAGTATAGTCTGACATTTTGTCCTCGTGCAACCGGGTAGTCTGGTATGGCCACCACCCATAGAGGAGGAAGTGTTTCTGTAAAGGAGAGTGCAGAAATAACAGGAAGTTGAGGTAAAAATGTAACCGATCACATTTGTAAGCAGGACATTGATGTTGCACGCTGAATGTGTGTATATAAACTATCTGTCAACCACACAAGCAACGTAGTTCTAGAAATAGCAACGTCGGTCTGTTGGTCACTTGATTTATTTATTCAGAGAATGAAGTCAGTGAAGTGTTTTTTCCCCTTTTAGAGCCTCTATACAGTCCTTTTTCAAAAACGCTTATTAATTTATAAGAGGTAAAGCAGGCCATGGTGATAAAGACAGTCACTACTTTAGTGATCTTCTAGCTTTTAATGTGTTGCTATTTGTGTAACATTGCTGTTTATCCAAACTCAGTAAACTATGTCACAAATATCTGTTAAAATGAATGGCAAGCAAACTGTACACGCTCACATAGGATTTATTCCACTAACTTAGGTGATCCTTCTGGGTTTTCCGTTTGTTTTTTTTTATATTTAAAATATGTGAAAATCTGTTAAGCAGCTAGGACATTTAATTTGGATATCTATGCCAAGCACAGGATGATCGTTAATAGCTTTCAATTGTTATCATAAAATGTTTGTCTTGTCCAATATTTTGGTTCAGGTTTAATTGTTTTCAATGCCAAAGATAGTCCAAAGCCTCGGTTAGACTTAATGTTTAGTTTTGATTCAATCTATCCTGCCAAAAGTTCAGAGTTTGTATTACCTTTTTGAGTCATTGGAGTTGTTGAGGAAGGCATAGTCTGATTTTGGGCTATAACTGCAGACAAAATAAGAGGCACAAATAATTAATGACATAGCATTAGAAGTCCACTTTCTAAATTCTGTTTCAAAATTAACTGGAAGAAATATGCTTACCTTTACCCTCAAACAAAATAAAAAGGAAAATAAGGACAGACAGCATGCTGTTATCGATGAACAAGAAGCAAATACTGCAGTTACCTCTGGCTAACAGGTAGAAAAATGAATCACGTTGTCAAAATCAAACATTGGGGAAAGTGGGGGAAGTAAAAGACTGGCAAAGAAGAAGGGAAGTTTAAAGTTCCTTTATACACATAATCAGCAAAAAGAGAAATAATAGTTGGACTCCTCAATCTTCCATACAAGGGAAACAATTGGCAGTGAGAGCAAAAAACAGATAAACACAAATGAGCAGAGTGATAAACAAAATGGACTGAAGCTTAGATAAATGTGGACTGGACAATTCAGGGACTTATCCACTGTCCTTCTGACTGCCTTAAATCCATACAAAGAGCAGCTGCAGGGAAATGGTATGCACCCCTCCCACTCTTGG
>VUQR01008306.1:0-10711 GCA_015108515.1 Hemichromis elongatus | reverse complement strand
GTTTTAAATTTCCCTCGATGTCGCCTGCTCTGGCCCCTGGAAGACAATTAACTATGGTTGCTGGTGTCTCTAGCTTCACATGTCTCAGAACAGAATCGCCAATTACCAGAGTTTGACCCCCGGCGGGTGTGTCACCGAGTGGGGAAAAACGGTTAGACACATGAACAGGTTGGTGGTGTACCTGGGGCTTCTGTTTAAGACTATGCTTCCTCCTCACCGTCACCCAGCCCTCTTTCCCCAGCTGCTTTGGGGTTGCCGGGGAACAGCTAGCGGGGCTTACGCTAACACTAACTTCGGCTGCACCAGCTACAGGGGCCTGGCTAGCTACGGGCGTATCAATGGTGCGAAGCCGAGTCTCCAATTCAGTGATCCTGGCCTCCAGAGCTGCAAATATGCTACATTTATTACAAGTACCATTACTGCTAAAGGAGGCCGAGGAGTAACTAACCATCTGACACAATGAGTAGGAAAGTGCAGGAAGGACAGGTGAAGAGGCCATGCTGCTAGCGAGTTGGCTACGAGCTAAGCTAGCGAAACAGTAAAGACACAGTGAGTGACTTTGGCGATAAATTAGGTAGTGAGTACACAGAGAGTGTGCTTCGGATGAAGCACGTGAAGATTAAACTATGAAAAGAAAAAGGTATCTAAACGTTTTTAATTAAATTGCTATGCAGATAAGCTACTAAAAAAACAAACAAACAAAAAAACACCTCTGTGTTGGAACAAAAACAGGAACTGATACGCAGAGCAGGAGAGAATTTTGTTTGCCTTGTACTGTGATAAACTTTAATATTTAAATTATGACTTGCTAACTGAGGTCAATAGGCCCATCACACAATCTGAACTTGGGTTACAGCTGGTGGGTTGTCCACTCCTGAGAAGATTGTGGCATTGTGTTTTTGCAGACCTGAATACTCCAGGCCAGTGCGCTACCAAAAGACCTAATAATTCATCAAGTACACCTGACTGCTGCTTACCCTCCTAACTGCTACGGAAGCAATAAGGATGGCTTAATTTTTCACAGGACTGCATGTCTCCACCAGTTTGTGTGGACAACTAAAGACGTGGGAGAAAATATTGGTTTACTAAAAGATCCTTTGTTAAATATTTTTATCAGTAATTTTATCTGCACAATAGATCTGAAACCTCTCATATGTCACACACTCTGTACATAACAAGTGCAACATATTTTAACAATACATGGGTACATCACTAAAAGGCTCAGGAACACAGGAATATTTTTCATCCTACTCTTGTCATGTGTCAGTCATTTTGTGTCTGAGTTTGGAGCACCCTGACTTTACCTGATAAACAGATCTACAAGCCGGTGGAAAAATACATGAATCTGATTTTGCGCCGAACACTCATCTTAAACTTATTCAAGTATTTTACAAGCACAAGTTAGCAATGCCTCTGAAAATGTTCATAGTTGGTAATTTCTTAGTTTTTCTTACCAGACTGAGTCATTGCATTGAGTTTTTAGAGTCCAGTTTATTCAACACAGCATGAACTGACCCTTTGACCTTTAGCTGTTTTTATACCATCAACCGTGTAATACCATGTCACTCAAACATACAAACACACGCACTCACACCCACTTACACACAAAAAACATACACACATATATTGTAGCTGTGTCTTTAGTCCTTTTCTTTTGTCCACACACATATGGTGCATAAACTGATATTGATTTTTCACTGCTGCACATTTCTTCTACACTCAGCAGCATCTCTAAAAAGATAAAGGTCCCCTTCATGAGCTTGTTTAGCATTTCTTTTGATCCATGATTAGTGTAGAGGTGTTCTTAGTCACATTTTCATGGGGCTTTTTTCAGTTTGTTTAATTGAGACGTACATGTATTTGTTACTGTTTATATTTTGGGTCCAGTGCCTCATTTAAAGGACAGACATTTAGTTTTTTGTCAGAAGGTTTACTGCAATGTGAAACTGAGCTCTATTTCCATGGCCACTGACTCATGCATGACTGCCGGATTCTCAGACAGCAGACAGAAGAAAGAGCAATGACTCTTAGGGCAGACAAACACTGGGAATTAAAAAAGGGTCAAACACTTCTAACATTCAGTGATTCATCCCATCTGCTTGTAACTCCACTTTGGAAACCCCAAAATGAGAAATCAGACAGATACTTAGAAACAAATTTATTTTGTAGAAATGTGAGATTTTAAGCTAAATACATTCAGTGAACATATATCGAGATTGAACTCAACGTAAGTAACTTCTGGTTACTTGCACAGAACCAGTGGACTGATTGATACCAAAGCTCGCAGTATGGCAGAGGACCAGTATACAGCAAGTTTCAAAATCGAAGATTAACTATGGTATGAAACCACATGCTCATTTCCAAATAAGTTCTCATTCACAAACCATTAGCCAGTAGGCAAAGTCACAGTCAGACATGTCCTCCCTTGTTATACCTGTTTTGTTGTTGTTGTTTAGGACATGGTGGTATAGCTCATTTCAGGGCTTCGGATCAGGAAAACAAATTTTTTTTTTTCTCACACACACAACTAATATTATATTTTTTTTGTTATATAATATACTAATACACACATTTGTATTTTTAAGGTAGCTTTTTTCCTTCTGGTGATATATTTTGGTAAGTTTAAATTGTTTAAATGATTTAAACAGTTTAATATTTAAATCTTGTTGGTTTGTGTTTTTTAAAATCGCAACCAATACCATTCGTGCAATTCTGCTGATACCCAAATGTGGCCAATGAGCATTAAGGGAAACAAAATAGCTATCAAGTAGGCTTCAAAGTGTATAATGCTCTTATTTCTTAGAAGAGCAAAAGTGGTTAGCTCCACAATGACCTACAGAAAGCACTGAGATCTGAAGGACAATAACTGTGGTTTAGACACTCAAGCAAAACTATGCAGGTGTTCTCAATAAACTGTCCACCTCCATGTCCTCATGTGGCTGTCTGCTACAGTATGAAGTTCATTATAGTAATTACAATGGGATTCAATTTCAAAGCTTTAAACATTCCTCTGGTTTTCAGGCAGTGACTCTTACAGGTGGATTTTGAAAACAATGTGCCCCTTATTATGACTCCAGTGTCTGTCATCTGTCAAGATTAGACTTCCTTGAAATGTAAGATGAGCACATTTTTCTTGGATTCACTGAATTAGAATACATAGAAGCTGCTTTATTGGAAGCATATCAGACGTCATGCGGCTCAAAGAGGCTGACTCTGACTGTAAAAGCAAAAAAATAAAGGTGCTGAAATGTTTAATTAAAATTGATATGCTGTTGCAGAAAAGCTCCTGTTTTGGCTGGTTTTCATTCTGCTTTATCTGCCTTAATGTTCCCATCGGGGTCAAGATAACTGTTCATCCTTGGGCCTCCTGGAATGTTACCATGTGACCACTCACTGATTCATCTACAAGGGCATGAGTGCACGTGTCTGTATGAATTTAATGCTATTATATGCATGTTAAAAGATGCTTTGAAGATTCAGATGAAGGCAGATGTGCTATGTTAGAGAAGTAATGCATGCACTGTGTTCTAAACTGTGTGAAAGGCTGTTCAGCCATGCTGTATGTAAACCAAGGAATCTACACTTTATACTGTGATTTTTTTTAATGACTGATTTCCCATAAAGAAAATTTTTTGGGGTGTGCAGAATTGACCTAAATTGATCCTGCATTATATAACTCGCAGATTCCATTTAAACTTTATTGGGACTGCATTTATGTTGATTACAATAACTGATGTTGATTTTGATTACAGATTTGATCCATAGACTCAGCACTAAAAACTTACGTCACACGACTCAATCTGGCAAGAAAAACGAAAACATTACAAATTACATTTTGAGAAGCATTACTGACCTGAGCTGACTACAGTTATTAAATACTTGACATATTTTATAATGATCACGAGGTCACACTTACGAATGAACTTCTTATGATTTGCTTCAGCTCAACTGAGGCATCTTCCATCAATAATAAAAATTCTTTGCAGGTTTATTTTGATGTTTTGAGCTTATTAATACTTTTTACTCCAAGGACAACATCTGATGGCCTCTTCTGCACCGTCATTGACAAGTTTGGACACCTCTGTTTATATAGAGAGAGAGATGTGGTTTGGCACAGTTTGTCCAAGGGTAACTGCATAAGCAGAGATCGCCCCTGCTATCGTCCAAAGCACCCAGTCATTTTGTGCCATAAGCAGTTTTAAAGAAGACTTCCAAGTAGGCTTTCAAGGGTTAAAGAGTTAAGAAGAGTATTTAGAGAAATATATGGCGAAAAAAAAAGCAACTGAAGTGTTGTGGCATTTCCACAGTAAAGTTGATTATATTGTTGCGGACTCCTTTAGTTGACATGGGTGGGAACCTGTGAGTCACACATACCATTACCAAGGACAGAATATAAACACTGGCTTTTGCATTAGAAGCTTGTTATTAAAAAGTAACAACACGCATGTCTGGTCTTGATACATAGCAGCTGAAAATCCTTGGAAACCTTTTTTAAGCATTCTGTGGAAATTCATTCTGGTATGTAAAGGGTTGAACAGTAACAGTGACTGAACTGTAAATGAGTAACAGAGTAAAAAAGGATGAAGGTTTCACTCTGACGGTTCCCAGTGAAGACTGATCTAGAATGGACAGAGTTCAGGATCAACAGCTGGATATTTCTCTTCCTCTTTGCCTTTACTGTCCTTGGTCAGAAGCATCTCCACAGACAGATTAGAGACCATCTTAGCCGAGGACAAAACAGTGATAACACCGCAAAACGATTAATATTAATCTAATTTTCCTGCAATCTGCCTTTTTTTTGTCATACCCATGGCCATTATAGATAAATAGTACTTTCAAAGGACCCTGGATATTTCATCTGTTCTGTTTAGTGTTTGGTTTCACTTATATTGGGAGCAGAAATAGGAGCTGTTTTTTCTGGTCTGCTACCCCCTATTAATTTCTTTGTGCATGCACTGTGTGTTGCAACCTTCACCTGAGTCAGACTTGGCCTTTGCCTGCACAGGAACAAGGATGTATAAAGGTTATATATCATCAGTCACTGTGACACTCTACATTTCAGGCTTAGCTGGTAACCCTGGAGTCTTTCTCCAGAGCTTTTTTTCTCAGACATCCTCCTTTTTTGCATTTCTACACTAAATTATGGTGAGCAAAATAGTGCAGTAGTGTAAAAAGCGAAACAAGTTTCAACCTTAAATTGTGAGTTTTCCAAACTTGAGGCACACAGTTTACACAATAAATCAAGAGAAGCTGGCCTTTTTCGATGGGGAGTGTCTCTTTTCATGCTTAAATCCGCTGCACACACGCTTCAGTGAGGTAAAGGATTGTGTGTTTGATTGCATGTTTGCATAGACAGAGAAAGAGCATTGTTATATTCACAGTATAGAGTGTATTTTGGTGCGTGACACCGGGGGCTGATGAACAGATAACAGCCACAGCAGGAGATTCTTGGCTGAAGTCAAGTCATTCCATTTCCTCCCTGTAGGCCAAGCAACACAATCTTGAGCGTTAGATAGTAAGTCTGCTGATAAGAAGCTCCCATTAAACAAAACTGTCACGTAGCTAAATCTCTTATAACTTTGAAAAACAGCAGATGTGTACTAATCTGTGGGAATTTGTTTAATTTTAGGATCAATAAAAGGTATTTTCAGCAGATTGTCAAAGTGTCCTGACCACTAAACTCTGGGGTTTAACTGTACTGAGTTGTCTGATAACATTGTGGATGAAAGGGCTGCAACTTCCTGACTTGACTTTGTTCAACACCCTGTGTGTGCTTCTACATGCCACCAACTAGCTGCTATAATGTGCAGCTAAATTTTAAAAAAGACACTGAGCCTCGACTCATGTTTTGATGTTTTGCTTTGTTTTTTTTTTATTTGTGCCACTGTGAATCATATCCTGAATGATCTATTAGGGTGTCCCATCTGTGTGGACAGTAATGCTCAGCCGCGCTGTCCGGTTTAACAAGCATGAAATAACAAGGAAGTTTGCTGGGAAAATAATCAAGTGAATTTCCGGAATGTATTTAAGCCATCACAAAGGCGAGGCTATTCTTCCTGCAAAGCCTCTCAGAAGTAACTTTGTCATTCAAAAGAATGACTTATTATAGAAGCTCGAAGTCGTCCCTATGCAAGTACAACCTGCGCAAGAGAGGAAAAACTTTAGTACTTCCAAAATGAAATATGCAAATTTAACATTGCTTTAAAACACGGATATAAATGACAACATGTGCTATCAAATCATTCACTTTCTACACTCACAATCTTTTTTTTTTTACTGTGAACCTTTGAACCTGCTCACTTAGGATGATATTGAATTGCTTGCTCATAATAAGATTGTGAGACGAGTAATCTAATTGTATGGATGTCACATACAGCTGTGGTCTGCTTGTGCAATGCTGAGGCTAGATGGTACTATTAAGTCAAGTGTTCTCCCGTCAGATTTCTTTTATACACCGTGTTTGATAAAAATAAGAATAAGATAAAATAAATAAAATGTATACAAACCAGTATGTTTTACACAGTAGTTGTTTTTTTGTTGTTGTTTTTTTTAAAATGAATTGACAAATGTCTAAGGCTATATTTTACCACATTCTCCTATTGACTCCTGTTTGGTTATTGGATCGGATGATTGAAGTCTGAAGAAACAGGACATATTGGCAATTTAACACTGTAATCATTTAACAAACAGGGGCCTCAACAGCATGTTGAAGAACCCTAGACAGTCACAGCAGCCTGGCACCTGGTCATGCTGGTCACCATCTTGGTAACACACACTGCTGTGGCATGCATCCCATTCTTTTTAACCAGCATTAACCAGATTTTCAGAGCTGATATACTAAACTTGCTCCTCTGAAGTCAAATACAAAAACATGGAAACACTGCTTAGATCACAGCACATCTACAGATGTTCGCTACTGACAGCACTCACGGCAATCGTGTAACTGCACACCATGTGATAAGACAGAGAGTGCTTGAATGTCCTCTGCTCTGAATAAACCCTGAACACTGTTGGCAGCAACTCCAAAGCATGGCAAGATGACACAGTCAGCCTCATTGCCTTTAGGGTAATCAATTCTTTCAGTGCAAGCAAAGGTAACAAGCAATCTGCACCCTTATATACAGCTCTCAAACTGAAAAAAGTCTGTTTTAAATGATCATTTTTAAAGTTAAATTTTTTACTGTCTAACCACTGTTAAATACTTACAGTCTTTATCTGATCTACTTTGCGTCTATAGAGAATATTTTTTTAATTGAAGTTTCTGTTTTGCACCGGCGAACCAAACCATGTTGTGACAGACACCAGCGCAATGGTGCAGACCAGTGTAGCAATCATAAAATGTTGAGTGGATTTACCAGTCTTCACATTTCCTCATTCACGAGGTTCATCATTGTTTCAGTTTGGTGTCTAAAAATAAACCGGAGAACTAGTCTGACATTGTCGTGATTCCAAACGAAGCAAACTTCTCTCTTCCTGGATGTTAGGCTTTTCAGGCTTAAGGCATGCCTTTAAGCAATTGAAGACAAAGGATGTCGAGGAATGCCTATCTTCTGCAAGTGATGCATTGTTTGAAAATATCATATGTGTTTTATAAGAGGCGTTAGACATGGTAGGTCTGCGGCTTTCTTCCGAAAGAAGCCAGTTTCCATTAACTACAGAGCGTCGTAATGCATTTTATGACACTTTTGACCACATGCTTCATCTAATAAGCTGTCATGTGTTGTCAAAGCGAGCATAACAAATGACTGTGGGCCATATGATTGTGTTTCAAAATCACCCTTACTGGAAATAAAACAAAAATCAGTTTCCAGGGAATATGATATGATCATATTGCTGAATAAAATTCCAAGGAAAGAGGAACTTCAATTAAGGAAATAATACATCCTTCCACTCTGTTATATTTGAATTTTACTCAGAGTGCTTTTGATGACTTTAACTGCTTTTAAGGTATTTAAAATACGAATATTTCAAAATGTTAACACATTTGTATCATTAATATACAAATTACTGACTTTATCAACAAGACTATTACAGACCGAGAGTTCATATTAGCTGAGTTAAGGATATATGGGTTTTATAGTTGCAGGGTACATTAGCCCATGCCACAACCTAAAGCTTAACAGCTAATCGAATCAAAAGTCATTCTAAGGCCACGTCTCTCTCAGTTGTGTAATGCATAACTGGACCTGTTGAAACTTTGCCTGTGTTAAGCCAGCTGTTACCCTTCCTCTCTCAGTGTGCATCAAAAAGCTTTGTGTTTAACAAAAAGGCCCATTTGAAACTCCAAACAGGAGTCAAGAACCCCATGAGATAAAACACACACCATGAAAAACATCCTCCCACTGCACTGGAAAGGAAACTGTTTCTGTAGGCGAAGCTCTTATTATTCCTTGTGGCTACATCCTACTGCTCTTAAACAGTACACACATGCACTGATAAGACATGCTCAGTTTTCAGCTAGACGTATGAATATTTACTGCCCTGTAAACTTGCTGCAGGAGCTGAGTTTAAGTGTCCAGCTGTGGTGAAAAGCATTTAAGATAGTTTTTCTGTTTCTCTTCCTCCTTCCTTCTCATCACAGTCATTACCTACTAGAATCTTAAGGATTTTACAAGGTGATGTAATCACTGCTGTTCCCATAAGTGTCATATGGGAACAGCAGTGATTTATAAGCTATTAACAATGATGAATGCATAAGAATGCTTTAGCTCGAGAATGTGTTGTTAAAGTGCAGTGTAGTATTACTGTAAGTACTTATCTACAGACAGTAAACCTATGGGTGTGTCTTTGTTTAGTTTACTGTAACTAAATTTGTGGGGGCTGCCGCAAAGAGGAAACTGCTTCCTTTGTTGATTGAATTAAATTAATTAAAGCCTTAAAACTGATAGAACCCAGTGCCTGCTTCTATTGTAGTCTGCTGTAGTATTTTTACTTTAATTTCAGTGGTCACTGTAACCTCCATCGGTGTTCCATCAGGAAGGATATCTGGTGTGAGACTCTGCCAAATTAGATTAGCAGACAAGATGAACGCATTTTTTTTTAATCCAATGCTCACTGTGTCTTAAAAACTACATATATAGTCATAACTTGTAAAGATTCTTATATTTTCACTGACATGACCCCAAAATAAGTTGTTAACCCCCTTACAGTATCCCTGCTGCAGCTTAGGTAAAAGCCTTACATTTGAACTATTTTTTAACAAGTGCCTCTAGGGTGTGCAGCAGATTGCACTGCCTTGCTTTTGTGAATTTGATTTAAAGAAAAGGAAAAAAAAGAAAAAGAAACATGATATCATACTCTGAAAATAATGTGAAAATAACATAATTATAGCTGGTAATGCTGAACAACTATGTAGTGATATTTGTATCGCATTACTGTTATTTGTGGTATAAATGACTGGCTATGTCACAAACCTTATGGTTGAAAAAGACCATGGGTGGGGATTTAGTTTAGTTTATGTACACATTGAATTGGTGAGCGGAGAAGAATTAGTCTTAAATTAACTATCTTTCAGTTTTGGTTTATTTGTTGGATTTTTACTCCATCAATCCATTCCAAATATTTGCATCTCTCTGTTATTCGAATGTTTAACTTCCTGTATTACTTCTGCTAAAATGACATCATGATCTGACCTGTTATCAGGAATTTATCTCTACTTGTTACCATGGTGACAGGTTTTCTGTACGTCAGTAGATGTGATTCACAAAGCCGGGTTACTCCCTGTTATTAGTTGGTTTTGACCATCAAATGTTAGGTGACATAGGACGTGAGTGGCTTACCACATCTCAATGGCAATTCCCACGTGCTCCGGGTCAGTGGTCACATTTAAGTTCATTAGTTATATCCATAGTCATTATTTCTGTTAAATACCACCAAGATGAATTTTTCGGAATTTTCGGTATGTGTGTTCAAAATCTTCACATTGAAAAAACTGCACACTGAATGAGACAAGTTTTTTTCTTGAGAGACATTGTGATGTGCCACAAAACCATGAGTGTGCAGTGTGTACAGGGAAACCTGTAAAAGACAGAGCCATTGTCATAGTTATCAGGAACACCTACACTTGTGCTACTAGTCATAATGTGACCTGCTGGGACTCTGCAGACTCAGTCAGAGGGGCCAAAATACTAGGGGCGTAGTCTGTGAAATTTCAGTCAGTCAACAACAACAACAACAACGGATTTTCACTTTACATAAAAAATACTCAAACAGCAACCGAAATAGGAACAGGCTGAAGTCTTGTGGCTTATAATTAGCCTATCCTTTACCCCCATATAATTATTATAAATCCTTAACCAAGAAAATAAATAGCACTGATAAATAAGTTACATAACAGTTTGAAAAGAAATCAACGATAAATCTAGACATTAAATCAACACAAAGTTATTTATCAAACCAAATTTCTATAACCTTGGATAATACAAATTTTTACATTCTTCCTAAAAAATGACAAAGAAAAAGACATCTTCAGTTTATCATTAAGTCCATTCCATACTTTCACTCCCAAAACTGACACACATCTATACTTAACATTGGTTCTCACTTTAGGTATTTCAAACAAATAAGACCCCCTCAAATCATATTTTCCATCTCTTAGTTTAAACATGCTTAATATACAAATTGGAACACTCTTTTTCATTACTCGATATATAATTTCTAAAGTTTTAGAATATATAATGTCCTTGAATTTTAACAAAGATAATTCCATAAA
>VUQR01008305.1:12800-28639 GCA_015108515.1 Hemichromis elongatus | reverse complement strand
TGTGAACAGCACAAATCTGATATTTTCAAATCCGATCTGGGTCACTTTCGTATGTGGTACTGAATCCGATACATATCCGATGTTTTAGAAAGCGACTGCTGTTTGAACGGCCGTGTCGCATTAAATCCGTCTTTTACGTCACTGACACAAGACAGACGCCGATTATCAGCGCCGGAGAAGACAAACATGAAAGCATGGCGGTGAAAACTAGAGACGGAGCGAGTCAATGGACAGAAACTGAAGTTTTGGACTTGATTAGCACACGGGGGGACAATTCTACTCAAGCTAAACTTTTAGGGTCGTATCGTAACCGGGCTGTGTTCGCCATTTTTACTTCCGTAAACAGAGCGCATTGTGTGTAACGTCTTCTTTTGCGCATGCGGGCCGCTTTGAGGGCCGTGATCGTTCAAACTAGAGCGCGCTTGCTGTCACATTTTATTTGTAGTGTGAACGACCACACAGAAAAAATCGGATTTGATCAAAAAATCGGAACTGAGCATTAAGACCTGCAGTGTGAACGTAGCCTAAGACCTTCATGATATAAGGGAAACATGTGATAACTAACCTGCTGACTCACTTTAAACTAAAAGTTGCAAGAGAGCTCTTAAATTATTAATATTCCTGGATTATGAGGCAACACATGTTTTGTTTTTGTTTACTGATTATCTATGAACTAGGTGCTTTTATTAACATGTTGATATGGACTTAGTAAACAAATTTCTACCTGAAGGATGAACAGTCACGATGAAAACTGCCTCTTATATACATTATGTTGTACGATTAAAGCATAGCCAACTAAAAGAATTTCCAAAAAATCTTCCTCATAAACAGGTTCAGTGAATGTGATTCACCTGTTCCTCATAGAGGTGTTTTTTTTAGGGGGGTTCTTTTAATGAGCACACAAGCCGAGAGAAGACACAGTAAGTGTATCGTTAGACAAGCATTTGCCATAAACTTATGTACAGTAGAGTGCAGTAATCTTTAATGGGAGTGAAATCACTGTCTCTTAAAAAACACATACTGTTTTATAGGGCTCATCAGAGCTGCGTTCAAAGCAAGCATCCACCGCAACAACAGGATGGACCGCTCACCTCTTCCTCCTCCAGTTTATTTTACTTCCTCTGTTAATGCTTTTATTTACCATTAGGTTGTCACAGCCTTTGTGTCGCCTGCTAGAAGAGACGCGATCTGAGGCATTTGTCACATACATCAAAACAAAACTTCATTCAGTTTCAAGTTAAAACCATAAGTCAAGAAAAACATAGTAGTGGTAATAGCAGCATTAAAATGATTTAGATTATTATTTAAATCACTACTAAAGACCCACTTATTCAGTCTTGCCTTTCCTTCTGGTTAACGCTTCACTTGTGATTTACACTATGTGTATATTTATGCTTATTTTAATTCTTTGCCTGATCTGCTGCTTCTCCCATGTATCAGTGACAGTGATCTGTTTGCATACCTGGTACTTGCTTTTTTTATTTTATTTACCTTTTTATCTTTATGCCTTCTTGTTAAGCACCTCGGTATGTGTGTGCTTTATAAATAAAGTTTATTATTAAAATGGTAAACAGCAGTGACCTAAGACAGCAATAGAGGGGTAGCAACGATACATGTATTTATCTTATTTATGTGTAACCTATAGTTAAAAAGTCTGGTTAAAGCTTATGAATGAGTTTAATATTAGGGTTAAAATAATTGTCTTTGATTTTTTTTTTTTATTGCTCAGGACCAGAATCGCTAATACACGGCTATTATCTAAAAAAGACAGAAGCTCTTCTACGAGGTGTGGACAAAATCACTTTAAAACCTTTCAAAAATCAAAATCAGAAGAAACATCTGAAGTCTATGTCCATGAAACCAGCCGGGCAAGAAGAAAAGCCTAGGCCATTACATTTATTACAACTCTTAGATACAAGAAGAGCTTTCTTCTTTTGGAGATGCAGATCCCTCTAAAGTACCAACATATGTTACTGAGGACCATTTGAAACCTGTGAAAGCGTGATGAGAGAAATCTGAGACATGATAGGCTGATTTGCTAAAAAAACAAAAAAGAACACACCAACAGTGAAAGTGATTCCCATACACATTACATTATGAGTCATTCAGAAAGGGTGATATGCTTCTTTTTTTTTTTTGCTAATAAATAACTAAAATATTGCATCACTAAATAAGACATACAAATGCTCGAAATAACAAAAATCTTTGGGTTTAAGATGTTTATGCTTCTCTTCATTTATAAAAATGTCTCTAGGGTTTCAATTGAACTCTCTCTTGAGATTATTTCAACCTGTGTGTTTAGATCGATCTGTAAAAATACCACGATTACCAGACTGGAGCAAAATGTCCATTTCGTGGTCAGATGTCTGCATGACGTTTGTGGAATTATCTTAAGGACTAAAAAAGCTCATTTAAGGGATTCTTCTGTCTGACTATATGCATAAAAAATAATTTGAGCTAAAAAAAAACAATGATCGCTCCAAGTAATTACTACTCAGACTGAAAATACTGCAATAATTCTGACCTTTCAGCATATTTTTAATATTCTCCCTTTATTTTAAATGCTTTAATTTCTAAATACAGATTTTTCATGCTTACACTTTGCACTTTTTCTACCAGATCCTCACTTGTGAAAATAATAGCCCATACAAATAACTAGCTGTTCCTGTAAAGTGACTGTTTGCAGCAAAAGAAGAAGTTTATATGCATTCAGGCTGTGTTTTCTCATACATCTATCCCCGGCTTTCAAGCACTATGTCAGCATTTTTTTTGCCCCCACAGAAAGCGGAGAGAGGCCAGCCGAGGCACTTTTTGTTACATTTTTATTTAAAGTTGTAAAGTGTGAGACGCAATTTTAGGTGAGAAACTGTGCTTTAAGCACAGACTTTAAGAACAAATACAAGAATTCAATTATCACTTTGTGCTATTTATCAACCGGGGGGACGGGGGAGTTAAAAGTAGCAAGGCCGGGTGTCTAGCACAGTGTCAGCGTGTCTCTATCACCTCAGTGATGGAGAGGCCAGCTGAGGATGGACCCTTGTAGCCGGGGACATGTTCTTCCACCCTGTCACGCCCTCCTCTCCCCTCCCTTCAGCATGCACGCCCTGCCTCCTACAAGCACCTTTTGTATGGGCTAAATGGGGCTGGATGCACCCCTTTAACTTTGATTTCCATTTTCTATTGTCTGCCCATTGATGGGGAGGGTGACTCCATCTGTGCCTGCCTCGCGTGGTGCCACCCTTTCAATAGACATATGCTCCACATGTGAGAGCCCTAAACCTGCAAAAGAATGGATGGAAGAAATAATGATATACAGGACGGGCCCCTCACTTCATAGAAGAAGAGAGTGACCGAGGAAGATAGAGAAAATACTCCATTCATCAGTTTATTGTACGGCTCTTTAAACTCTGCAGCCTTTTTATTTGTATTCAAGAGTGCAGAAGACATTACACAAAAAGCCCCTGCCGAACTGATGGCGTTTTAAATCGCGGTCAAGCTGCTCCGCTCGCCTTCTTAACTGCGTCAGGAATACAGACGCGTGTTTTGCGCGAAGGGAAATGCAGCTCGCAGCTCCACCGGTGACGATGGAGGCGCCGCGGAACAATTGATAACTGTTAGCCGAGGGTGGCAAGCTGGGTCAGTTTGGACTTGGAAATGTGCAGTATGCTGTGAAAACAGCCCTCTTGTGTTCGCCCCCACCACCCCTCAGATCTTATCTCCACATGTGATAACACCACTTAAGATCTCATACAGTAACACACATTAAGTCATTTCCCTCTCCAAACAAACTGAAGAGGAACGTTGGTGGAAAAAAAAATAAAGAAGTGAAATTCACCACTAGATCATTATTAGCCCGTGTTTTTTTCTGCTGATTTTTATCAGCACCTCCAATTTTGATGTTCGTTTTTTTCCTTTTTTTTTGTCTTGAAATGCAATTTAACTGAAAAAACGGGCTAAAACAAGGTGGGAAAAAACAGAACTCGTGGCTTAATTTGCTTTCCATTCCACTTCATTCATTTACTTATTCATTCATTGCCTCTTTCTCCCTGTCCATCAACTTCATCCTAATCTCACTCCTTTTCCCTCCCCGCCTATGCTTTCCTTGACAGCCATGATGCCCGCTGCCCCCACACTCACCCTAATGCGGTCTAGCCCTACCCCTGACTGTTCCTCCTGTTCAGTTATAAGCCTCTATCGATTACAAGCCTGTCGTACAAAACGACCTAATGGAGGGTCAGCTTTAATGTGAGGGGTGGGGGCCCCCCGTCTTAGTAGGAACTGAGCCTGGTTTTATACACCCCTTCTTTCTGCTTCTCCTTCTCCTGTGTCCCTGCTCCCTCCTGCTGGGCTCCACCTTGTCCCTCTTAGACCCTTTCCATTGAGGAGCGGGGGCCATGAAAAATCAACAGCGGAGCCATCAACTCCCCCCACCCCACGCACTCTCTTCCATTCCCTTTACAAGGCCCACCGCCGGCTGCAGAGGCTGCCCATGTGCGAGGGTATTTAGTGGGGGCCTGAAAGCTGAAAGGAGAAGCGCCTGGATGCGGAGGGGGGGTGAGGGAACAGAAGGAGCCCTCTCAGGCGGGGTGCTGAGGCCCTGGCTCGTTTTATAGACTCCCCTGAAAGAACGTGATTACAGATCATTATCCAATTGAAGCAGATTGATGGGCTGGGGTCAAAGTAATATAGCTCATGGTGGCTCAGCAAGAGGGGAGGGGTGATAGGAAAGGACTGAGGGCAGCACAGAAGTTGGGATGAGGTAGGAGGGGGTGCTTTGCAGACAGGGTGAAGATGGTATAATGACCGGATTGTCACCACCGAATTGAGTAGGGGAAGGGAGGGGGAGAAGAACTAAAGCAGGGGTCAGGAGAGGGAGGAGGCGGAGAAAGACCCAAACTTGTCGAATGAAAGACTGGAGCTTTTCTTTATCAGGAATGAGTTGTAGTACAACAAGTGCTGACGGACAGGAGAGATGCCGGATTGGCCCTCTCACTTCAGAGGGCAGATAAAGAGACCTTTATGTGGAGAGGAAGAGGGAGAATTTGTCCAGAGTGACTGGGCTGCACGACTTTTTGTAAATAATGCCATTCACACGGAGGCTTTTTAAGGAATCAAGATTGAATCAAGAGTTTGTTGTCGCCTCGAAAAATTGTTTTTGCAAATGTTTAGGCAGTCTAAATACATGTGACTTGCTTAGTTAAAAATAAACACTTACTAGAAATTAATAACGATTTTTTAGGTGCCCCGATTTAATAAAAATACAAAAATGTGCGTGGAGAAAAAGTTAAAGCATTTATTTTTTTCTACATTTACTAACTCACATGGGTATTAGAGAATGCCCTTACTGCTCTTTTTTTTGAAGATTTAACAATCTTCCTATATTGTAGCTTCTTATTTCTCTACAATGCATGACATTTGTGACCTCATCAGTGCGCTCAAAAGGTACAAACACATTTTCCTGCCAAGATTCTGGGCTCCTGTTATTCTAACGCACAGTATATGATGGCAGCAAGACTGCATAGCTGTTTATAAAGCCATATATGACCTCGTGTGTGATCTGAAGTAAATTACACAACAGCAGTGGCAGTAACAGAACATGTTGGTGCTAATTAGTCATAGGCTGGAAACAGTTTTATTGCCAAAGGCAGATAAATTTTCATGGTGAATCTGATTTCGACAAGGTTTCTGTACATTTATGGAGCACACTGCATAACAACAAGTCAAAGGACACTTTATCAGAGCAAACATTACTCACACACACATTCGTGCACAAGAGAATCACACCAACATACCATCAGCTGGTATGTCATCGTGTCTTATGTTACAGCCATGAATCTGATGCATTCATTAATGGTTTGTTAGCAGGATCGTGGGTCTGGAGATGGTGCAATGAACTGGAGTCTCGTGACAGGGAATGTCTTCGTCCACAATAGACGGCTTATGGGTAATGGCGATGACACTGAATAGTCTTTTGATATTGGCTGAGACAGAGTGTCTCTAAATTTTGCTTGCTTTCAAGTTCTGCAGAAAAAAAAATCCCTTGAAGACAGCACGAGCATGTTTCAGAACAAGCTTGACATTTCACCTTTTACACTTGAGATATTTTAAAGAAAATAGATCCTAAACGATGCAGAATTTTCAGGACTTGAATCAGATTTGACAGATGCACACACTGCCTGTGTTCACTTGGCATGCTGGCACTGGCACACGGTAATTATTGGTGAATGCGCGAGAGCGCGGAGAAAACATCTTAAAGGTTTACAACTTTGCTCTGTGCAGTCTTTGTGTAATTATTGGATTAATGAAGAATGCACCGATCACCAGCAGCTGCGACGCATAAAAAAGGGGCGATTACTATACGCCGAGGAAGTGGATTACAGTATACATAGCATGCTCTTTTTGAGAAGATGAATTTGCGAGGCAGTGCTGTGGTAAGTGCAATCACTTGTGTTCAGGAGCAGCACCAAAACAGTCCCAATCCCCACATCCATGCACATGTACGATGTCCTTGTATGTGCAGCTTGTATTTATTGTGGTCCTCTGATCCATAACTTACTATTTTCTTCTCATTTTTGGACATGAATATCGATAAAAAGAAAAACTAATATTTTTGCAGGTTTTTAAAATGCAAGGGCATTCTTTGACTTATGATCAGTTTATCTTCATTCTCTGTTTATGAAGTGTTTGTTGCACTTTCGGTAAACATCACCGTTCCGTCTTTCCTCGTTCATCACATCAAGTGGGCTTGTCAACCAACTATGCCGTCCACATTGGTTAACCTCAATCTCTTCCACAATCGCTCTCATGATCTCTTTTTCAGGTTTATGTTGATGTTCATCTTTTAAAAACTGAATACAGGTCCAGGACTGACTGATAACCAACACTGAGCACACTGACCCACATGATTCAGCCTCTGAGAAGGGGTATTTGCACAGGCAGACGTACCGTCTGCGTATATTTGCTTGTTTTGACATTTCGTTGTGTGCATCAACGTATGCTGCCTAGATATTTTGGTCTGCATGCGTTCATGTGTGTCTGCATGTGACTCAGCCAAGCTTTAGAGTCTGACTCACACTAGATGGACCTGATTGAAACTGCAGTTAGGAAATTGGTGGAGGACACATCTGGAAGATTTGGATAAAGTTCAGATCCTTTCTTGATATTAGTAATATTCTTACCTCCTAGTCATTCCTCAACATATCAACTGTATTCTTGTGTGCTTCCTATGTTTTCACCTATCTTGTTTTGGCAACGAAATATTGAGATAGACGAGATTTTCTTTTGTTAATTGAACCATGAACCTTTACACCTCACAGGTGTCTTTAGTAACAACCCATCTTTCCAACGCTCAAACAGAATCAGAACGATTAGCTGTGTAAATGGCAGGTGTCTTGTAAACACATCCAAAGTAGCAGCTACTTTATTCTGGATCACAGCAGCAGCTGCACTCTGCATAATCTTTAATTCACGATATATTGCAGAACCAGAAGCAGAACCATTAAAAACAAGAATTTATTACACCACCGCATTCATTCTCGCTAGGTTAAATAAAGTTAAATTTTCAAAAATGTCACAGGAGAAAGTTAGTGAGCCTGGTAAGTAAATTAAACCATTGCGTAAACAAGTTGCCTTTGAAGACACCACACACTGTAGCTACAGCTCTGCGACCTGCATGCTAAACCCAGTTACAGGCAAGAGGAGAAGCCCTGACTCCCTCTGCGTTACACTTAGTCAGATAATTGGAAATGCGAGGGCATTAACTCCAACGGGATTAAGAGGGGGAATTAAATATGTTAATCCCCAAAATAGGTAAATAGCCTCAGTGATACAATAACCAATTTCTAGGGTTTTCCTCCCCCGAGGACACGTCTGCCTTTGAACGCAACCAGCTCACACACAACCAGTCACGCATACGCACCGACGAAGAGGCTCGCAAGCACACTAGCACACACTTGCACATAAACACGAGGACACACATCGCACAGGAGAGCGGGAGAAAGAGTCTCGAGTGTTCCTGAAAGTTCTCCAAGGTCGTGCCTGTGGTGTCGTGCGGCCCTGTGGCTGACTCTTGAACCTGTTCTCCCAGGTCTGCTTCTTTGTTCCAGAGATCATTACCTCTGTCGCTCCGCTCTGCTCTGCTCCCCTCCCGAGACCGCTTTGTCGCCATGTGTTCATCTGCCTTGTAATTATAGCACGGTCCTGAATGTCATGGTTTAGGGACTCTGCCTGCATGTGAGCGAATGTGAGCGCGTCGGGGGACTGAGGAGGCGCGTGAGATGTGTGGCGTTATGTCGTGCTTTTCATTTCATTGGGAAAGTGTAAGCGTGCGTGTGTGCGTGTGGACAGTGGGATCAGTGTGTGTTTGTCGACGGCGTAAATTGACCGTGGTGCACTTTCTGTTTAAACTATTGGAACAGAGGCATCGCCTTTGGAGGTGGCGACGGCGCTGGATTTTGATGAGGTTCTCTACTTGTGTCGGGGACGGGGGAGGAAGACATGAAACAACCGAACAAAAAGTACAATATTCAAAACAGTGACAGAAATCGTGAACCAGGGCATCAGTTGTAGGCAAAAATCACGTTCGGCTTCCCCCACCGAGTTCAAAGTACATTTTCATCCACAATTAGCAAAGTACAATTTCTGCTGGGACTAAAGCATGGCAAAAACAAACCCCAAGGTCAACTGGTGATCGCCTCTGAGGAACATTATTTTTTACGTCTCTGTCCCAAGATGAATGTCTTACAGGAGCAGAGAAAATAAGAAGAAGAAGAAAAGAAAACATTAGAAGAGAGAAGTCTGCCATTCAAGAATGCAATGCTTGAATGTAATGCACCACAGTCAAATTCAATAAAGTCATTATTCGTGACTTAGCCATAGCAATAGAGTGTTTTCCTGGATATCCTATACTGCTTATCCCTCTTCCCTTCTCTCTGGCTCTTTTTCTCTTTCTTAGTTTTGGCTACAGGGCTGGTAGGATGGGGATCAATACTCAAATTTTGTAACACGAAACCCTCTATTTACCCCAAAGAGTCATCTGAAAATGTCATTCCGTGAAGGCTACCTATTGGAAGCAAACAAAGCAGCCCCATCGTGCCTCAAACGCCACATTCTGCCACCGACACTCTCTGTTAGACCGATTACACATAATGATCCCAAATAAGCCGCGAATGAAGATGCTCAGCAAAGTTTCTTATCTCCATCCAGCTCAAGGAGGAACCACACACATGCAGTCCAAGCTGCACTTATCAGTCATTAGGCATTTAAATGCTTGCCCAGAGAGAAATTAGATTTCTGAAGAGTTAAGAAGATAACCAGTGGCACTCTCTTATAAGGATGGAGCCGTTTCAGCGCACTTGAGCGGAAGCTGAGACAACAGATTGGCTGAGCTGCTGTAAGTCTCGCCATTTGATGTTAATAAAGAAGATATTTAAAAGAAAAATCATCTAAAAGTACAGCACAGATAAAGTAAAGAATCCTAAGACAAACAATCACTCCATTACCCTCAACAAGGAGGTTTTTGATCTTAAAAGTGTGTATTTGTGGTGAAAAAAGAGACCACGATCCAAGAAGGATATGAGCAGATGTATATACAGAAGAAGATGAACGACAATGTCATTAACATCTAAAAAAATAACATTACCATTAATTACAAACAACACCTTTTAAAGATTGTGCAGTATTATCAGAGAGTTGTGCTTTTCCACCTTGAACAATAATTTTGGCGGGTTGTAAAACGAGGTCCGCAGACCCCCGGGAGTCTTAGATGAGTTTCCAGGGATCACTCAAGACTTCCGCACAACCTAATTCCTCAAACATAACAAATGCACTTTTATTTCCCTCTTAATATGTGCGCCTCATACCCATATAGCACAGATAACTCTGGTCATAATGTCCGCGTAACAATGCACAGCGCACTCTTTTGGCACTTCTGTGAAATGTGTCTTCGGCGGAAGTGTGTATTTGTTATACATCCTCCCCGCTGATAATTGCAGCACTAAAACAAGGCCCTCACTAACACCACCTCGCCCAGCACTCCAGGCTCAGTTGTTTCCAGTGGAACAAATTGCAGAGCATTTACCAAACTTTTATTAGGTTCACAAAACAAGATCCCATGCCATAGATGTGGGCGAAGGGGTATTAATTTAGGGAAATGAGCACAGGCTAAATAAAGGCTGTCTGGTTGCTGTCCTAACAGGAAATACTATGCGGGGGACTCGTGAAAAAGGTGGGGGGTGAAGACTGGGGGAGGGGGTTTAAGGAAGGGAGGGAGGAAACAATTATGACCTCATTTAATAGTCTCCTTCTTTCTTTGGGCTCCCAGGCAGAGATCGGAAAGGAATGCCCAGTTTCAAAACCGCAAGTCACCTCTGAACATGCAAGCATTTGGCCTAAGTGTTTCCTGTTGCAATAAAAATGTATGTCAAGTATGTGAACCGAGGTTCCTCTCTTCCCTGAGCCTGTTGAGCACATACACAGACACACACATACACAATGGAAAGGCAGCATTCTGGTTTCCTCCACAGCAAAAATGAGCACATAGGATTCTTTCTGCCGCTGCCCAAGCAAGACAGTGTGATTAAACCAAGCACAGTTCGCGGGGGTAAAATACGTGCGTATGTGCAGCGCGGGGTGGCATTGTGAAAACAGTTGAGGGGTTGCCGTGTGATACAAAGCCCATGCCGTTCTGGTGTCAGGCTCACGATAAGAGTTTGGGAACTCGTCGCATGGTGATAGCCACGGGCACAAATGTGCAAAGGGGCTCCAAGTGCTAATTTTATTCATTTACCTCCCTCTCTGGATAATTGTTTCTGTCAACCAGCGACGACTTGATAAAGGATTTCACGCCGCTGAAAACAGTTACACGGCTACTTTGGAAGGTGATCGCCAGAGACGATTATATTTATCACCTGCTCTAATATCCATAGTGTGGTAGAAATTGATTCATTCTCTGAGGATTGCTGTCACAGGAGGGCAGGGTGTGAAGAGTTGTGCAACCAAATAAGGCACCTGGCATTTGATATGTAAGACTGCAAAAAACGGGCACTTGTAGGAAATGCTACGGTATTGTAAAATTCAAGCAAAAATTGCGCAGTCAAAATGTCAAATAAACATTTTTTTGCATTCTTTGAATTAAATGCATTAATGTTTGTACTTAGATGACACATCTGCACTTACACTACTGCACACATGCTTGCATGCATGCCACAGCGCATTACGCCACAGCCACAATAAGTGGCAAATTGGTTGAGATTAAAATATGGCGTAACCATAAGCACATAACCAAAAAAATTGCAGTTTAGGATTTTCTTCTTTTCCCTGATTAAACAAATATGAAATACTTTTCTTCATGTGTAAATTCAAGAGGAAGAAATCAATTTTTCCCTTGAATATCTGAATCCCAAAAAAAGCGACATGAAACTCAAAATAAAAGCATGTTAATATTTCACCCGTGGCACTGAAAGAATTTCATCTCTTTCCATGCGTAGTCTTCAAAGACACTGATTGCCACCCAAACCCACCAATAATCAAATCAGCTGATTTCACTGCTTGTCTGTCAACATGAAGATTTGCGCAATTCATCAGATTTGGCTGATAACAAAAGAGAGAGAGAAAAAAAACCCCACATATACGGCTGTCACTCACACGGCTTTAAATTCCACAGCACACCTTAAGCTCAGTAAGTGACAGATTCCCACCCATTCAAAAGAGTGGCCTGGAAGCCCCCCGCCCCGTAGTTCAAAAACATGTCGCTCTGCCTCCACTCGGGAAAGCCTGCTTTTATTGGACCCTTTGTGGAACATTCTTTCTTCCCCCTCATCAAAAGAAGGAAAATAAGTCAAGGCGTATTCGCATCCCCCCCCCACCCCCTTTTATTACAATTCTAATAATACTCCATATTTGTTCATGCCTTCATCTTCTCAAAGCAACCATTGAATGTGTGTGTACAGTGAGGCAGCTCCACTTTACTGACCACATTTGTACTCTAAGCTTCAGTGGGTAAATGCGGACGGATGGAGGGATGGATGGATGTGTGAACCGAGGGGACTCAGCCTCCTTGTTCTTCTCATACCTTTCCTGCTATGGTATGTCTGAGTGACAACAGTGCTCAGCACAAGGTCACATCAATGAAAAGAACAAAGTAAAATGTAAGAGAGAGCAAATAATTATTAAAAAAATAAATAAATCTGTGACTCCTGAGATTGAGGCTTTTAATGCGGACACACAACAGGAAGTAGGATGGGAGAGGTTTGTATAGACAGTTCCTGTCTATACATCCACGTGGACATGTGTGTTGTTGTGTGTGTGCAGAAACATCTTGTTAAAATCACTACACTAAAAGCAGCTCATGCCCCTTTGCTTCACCGAGGCCTGCAGATGAGGTGGTGGTAGCTGCAGAGGAAAAAAAAAAAAGAAAAAGGAGGAGGCGAGGTGGAGGGCAGTTCCCTTCGCTGCCTGGAATGAATGGTATGGAGCAGTAGTGACCATTCATGCATGCTCTTTTACCTCTCTCTCTCATGTGCGCGCTCTCTCCCAATCCTCTCACTGTTCCCTACTTGAGATTTTTAGCTTCGTGAAACAAGAAATACCAGGAAAGAGAAGAAGTGGATAAAGAATTAAGACACAATTAAGGAGGAGAAGAAGGTGACGAGTGAAACAAAAAGAGAGGAGATATAAGGCAGACTAAAAAAGACAGAGAGAGAGTATAAAGGAGGAAGAGAGAGAGAGGCAGGACTCTCGTCACTGGGCCGCTGGAGTTGAAGAGCAGCGCAGCGTGAAATAAGAGAGAGGAGCAGCTGAACCAGAAAGAACCCAGGCTGCTCATTACAAAGGCCTAGGCCTGACTTCTAGCCTTCGCACACACCTCTACACTGTAATACACACACGCACACACACACACACACGCACAAACTGCATTAATACAAGCAAAACTATAAAGATCCCTTTTTTTATACTGACTCTGTGAAAATGTTACACAAAACTTTGGCAGGCTTTGCAGAAGCACGCAGGGTGACACAGAGGAGGAAGCCTCGATGCTCATTGTGTGACCCTCCTCATTCCGTCTTGACAGCTGATGAAACATTTGGTGCAACTTGTTTATTTAGATTTGATTTCCTCCCCTAACATTTGAGCAGCTGCCTCTCAATACATGCCTCAGAAATATCTCATTCAAGGGCACAAAAAAAAAAAAAGTGTGTTGCCGGCTTGATGATTTGGACGTTTTAAGAGCAGATACTAAGACCAGCGATGAACATTCGGGAGGTTCTTGTTTTATCAGTTTTCAATTTAATTGTAAAATGAAATGATGTTATAACGTGACACGACATGATCATGATATAGGATAAAAACAGAAATCCTGAAACATTACCACCTCTATATTTCTTGCTGCTTTATCTCAGCATTGTCTGAAACATTGACAGATATTTCTGCAATAATCACTGAGAAAACCAGCACGCAGATAAAAGGGGGCTCCATCTGCTCCAACCAAATACATTCACTCGGATGCACTATATTACTTCATCAACATTTACAGCTCACTCTTTCATCTTTTAAATACACACTGGAACCGAGGGGCAGTAGCAGAATTAAATCCAACAGGGAGATGTAAATATTAAGAGACATACAGTATAGAGATGTAAAACGGAATGACAATACGCTCCTCAGATATTCCTTTACAAGTTCTCATAAGACCGTCCTTTTTCTTTCTTTCTTTTCCTTTTTTTTTTTTTTAAATTCAAACAGAAAAAGCTGTAAACCAGTGCTGCAGTGGCCTCAGATAAAACCCCCACCACCTCTACGCCGCTTGCTGACACATATTCTGTGAAATACTGCCATCTCTTGGCACCAAAAATGAGCACTTTTACAAAGAAGGGGGACCCATGGCGGCTCAAGACTGTGACTTCAATCATATGTCTAAGGCCACTGGAGGCTAGGTCTCTGCTGGGCACGGGAAAAAAATAAATAAATTAAATGTGATTCTGATTTGCCAAAGAGTTTCAAAGAGTCGTGCACCAGGATCACACACCCAACATGTGATCAAATACTTTGCTTATATTTTTAATCCACATTTCCGCAAATCGTTCTCTGAAAGAGGTATGGATTTACCCAACAATGTGACGTCACAACAAACAACACAAATCTAATCACAGCAAAGTAAACATAAACCGCCTAGTATGTCTTTATTATTTTGTGATATTTTTAGTTAAAGAATAGATTAGGCTAGTTGAAATAATTTTTTTTTTATTCTTTAATCAACACTCTGTGACCCATAATGTCTTTACTCAGTAGTACAAATATGAGGACATTGAATACCTCAATATTACCACTTAAATAAAAATAGCTCTAAAAAAAATGCAGAATAAACTCAATGAGTACCTTTCTGCAGCGGTACCGTGAAGTTAAGTGGGTACAGTAGACTTTACTGTACAGCTGCAGTTCCTCACAGCAAGCATTGGTACCCAGTCATGATGTGGAGGTGCACCTCGGCGTGCTCTATGAGTTATTCGGCGGGTTCCTGCGCCGTCTCTTTAGAGAGATGAAAAGGCCTCGGTGCCTGTCGAGGTTGAGGCACGCAGATAAAAGTGACATCTTTTGAAAAGGGGAGCAAAAGTGTATTTCTCTCACTGCTTCACAGAGCAGTAGAGTTGTAATTCAATACTCCCCAGTCAGTGCTTTGCAGGCTTTCTACAGAGGACTGTTGTGTTTCACAGAATGTATTTCCAGCATGGAACAGGTTGTTCATCACAAGGTCTGTTGATCTTAAACACACACACTGAGCTGGGAACTTTGAAGTGTGAAAATAAACATTTTCACCTAACCACTAATCTTCTCTCTCTCTCTCTCTCTCTCCTCCCAACTCTCTCTCTCTCCCTCCCTCTCTCAGCACCTTTTTAACGTGAATTCATTTACAACTTTCATTTCAATTTGTCCCGTTAGTCCATTTGTTATTGTAGCGGAACCAGCGCCAGGGCCTCTGGTTAGTGAAAATGTCAGATTCTTTGATTTGATTTTATAGGATTTCAGGGGGGACCGGGCGGGCTGCTTGTTTCTCAGCCCCCTTTTCGCTGTGAGTGGACTGACTACTGTTTGCATTTAAACATCCATTTGAGCCCGATTCCCCCGAGGATTCATTTATTTCACAAAGGGTCAATTACCTCTCACCACCCCATTCAAAAAAAAAAAAAAAATTTCTCTTTTTCAGGCTGCAATTAAACAGATTTTTCCTGTTTAGGTTAGGTGTAGGATGAGGGTGCCTGGCTGAGGTCACTCTTTTAATTAGGCACTATTTAACACCAATAACAAACTGATTATTTGCCAAATGGCTCTTGCAAACTGAGAGGCTTAATGGTTGGCATGTTGAGTGCTTCCCAAGTAGTTTTCACCCTTAACTGTTTTCGCAAAAGTCGCAAACTGCTAAAACGTGAGGTCGCAAAACCGGCTTTGATTGAGCCTTTCTAAGGATACAGATAACACCACCCCCCCACACGCCCCTCCTCTCAACCTCTCTCTGTCACCCTCTTCCTCTCCCTCCACCTCCCGTGCAGTGTCATTGCCGAGCGCTAAGTAAATACGCGCTCTTTATGTTCCTCGTTGCCTTTCAATATTTGGCAGCGTGGCAGCGGGGGATCAAAATGTGTGTGCCTGCTAAATGTCAGTGGGTAAAAAGGGGGTTGAGTTTAGAGAGGCACACACCATGAAGCACCTGCTGTAAAGCGAGCAGCGGGGGGAAGTTTCATCTCGGTTTGATCCAAAATGGAAAAGGCTTTAAGCGCCACATCCACATCAACAGCAGCCCCCCCCCCCCCCCCCGCCAACACCCCCCCCCCCCCTTTTCCCCACCC
>VUQR01008305.1:0-12780 GCA_015108515.1 Hemichromis elongatus | reverse complement strand
CCCCCCCCCCACCCCCTCGCAAACACCCGACCCCCACTTTTTCAAGCATATTTTCAATAGAGGCATTCAACAGATGGAGGTAGAACACCTCACTTTGGCATTTTAATCAGACCAGAACATCATTTGAATTATTATGGAGACTCTCTGCCCTAATCTAATACTGCGACTGATTATCGGTTTCCTAAATATTTGTATTTGATTTTTTTGTTGCTTATCGTGACATTACGTTGGATGTTTGAAGCTAATGCATGAGTCGCAATTATTATTAATTCTAACTCACCTTAACTTATCTCTAATCAGATTACATTTTATGGGCGGCGACCCACAGAGACATCTGTGTCCTCTTAAAAGACTATCACGGCTTAATGTATTACAAATGCACTCACTGATAATAATGCCGAAATCTAAAATGATTAAGTTTTCATGTCTACATAATAGGGGCTGACTGTGCAAATAAGATCACTTTCCGTAAAAGCATCACTCAGTTGCTTAATAAAAGCAATTGCCAGGGAGGGGAAATGGGTCTGGTTTGCGGTTATGTATGACATCAAATAAGGTTTGAGTTCTATGTGAAATGGTCTGCATGAGCGTGACCAGCCATGGGAAGAATCTTTGGCCTCGAGGGAGTGGAAAAAAAGAAAGAAAAAAAGACAGGAAGCCCTGAAGAGCCACTGCAGGCCATCTCCCCCTACTCCTTTACCTCCTCCTCCTTGCTACTTGGCCTTTGTCTTTACTTGGCATGTGCGTGCGTGTGTGTGTCTGTCTGCGTATGAGTTTGCATCTGCATCCTGTCCTTGTTGCCTGTCCCTGCCTGCGCCATTGGAGGCAGCTGATGCTATCTCATGGCAGTATTGTGGCAGCCCCTGCTGCGAATAATCAAAGGCAGCTGTTTGGAAAATACCAGAGATGCCTAATAGGAAGCACTGATGGCCTGGATTCACTCTTTACCCAACAAGCTCCCCCCATGTCTAAAATGAAATGCACCAGATCAATTATTACTATCCACATGCAGACTCTATGCCTCCTTTAGTCTGACATATAGTTGTGCAATTTATATCAGGAAAAACAATGGGTTTTTTTGCAAAAAGGCCGGCATTTGTCTCATTTTAAAGTGAATGTCGTTTCTGCTCTCTGCTCTCTTTATTTTAGCATAATTACGGCTAATAATGTATGAGCCATAACCCTCAGTGTTTGCAGGGTAAAAAGTAAGAGGAAAGTAAGAGGAAAAGACCCATTATTTCTATTATTTGGACTGCACACCCAGGCAGCTTTCGGGGTTTGATTGTGTTTTGTTTGAACAAGTCAGTTAATGAACAGCAATCGCTGGATGCTGGTAGTTCACTTCGCATATCTGCTGATCTCGGGGGTCCCAGCAGATCTTGACCAAACACTAGGCAAGGCAAAAACAAATCTGTCTGTCAGTGCGGGGTTAGGAGTCTTAATTAGAGGGGTCCTGACTCTCTGTCCGCGGCTCTGAGTCAAGACTCAGCTCTCCCTGATTGGTACAAATCTCGTTTTTCTAAGCCTCAAATTTTCACAGAGAGGGTCAGCGGCTCACCCTGATGGTGATTTGCTTATACCTTTAAGAGGACACTGATTACGTAATTAGACAGGGAAAATGTTGCACCAGTGCAGGCTGGAAGGAGGGGTTGAGCGGTCAGGTTCTTTGGGAAGTGGTGGGAACGCTCGTGCGCCAGTCGGGAAACCAAGACAGAGAGTGGTGTTAACTCACAGAAGTCTGGAAGTTATAAAAAAAATCATCATTTTATAATTTCCTCTGGCTGGAAAGGTTAAAGATCAGTTAAAGAGCACTTACAAGAAATGTACATCATCAACAGCGGGGCTTTTGCTTTTACTTAGTGTAGCACTGAAACAGTTTATCAGGAGGTTTCAACAACATGAATTTTACCCTAACTAGTCACTCACACTCTTTATCTCACATTTATGCACCTGACTCAGAGGTGACACTGGTGAGATAATTCTCACTGGTCATTTTTACATGATAACATCACTGGCTTTACTGTAACAAAGACGTCTGCAGTGAAAGCATTACGGGAAATGAACCTGTGCCCCCCCCCCAAAAAAAATGCCAGCATCTGTTTAGATGGTAGATTATGTAAGACCAGACTGAGGAGGGTGAATCGTAGCATGAACTTTCTCTGCCCATGTTTTCGAGGGGAAAGGTTGAAATAAATGGCCACGATTGTCCTTAAATAGGCGCATCACTTTTGTTTCCAGTTAACCGACGCTTTCAGAAAGGTCAGCTGCTCCGTGTGCCCCCCACCCCCCCGCTCCCTCTCTGTCTGTCTGTCTGTGCAGGTTATGGATGGTCTGGTCCGCGAACACTCGCTGAGAGTAGAGGCCACATGCACAAAAGCAAAATAAACTGCAGGGGAAGGAAGTGGTTAACATTAACAAGGATCCAATAAGAAGATTAAATGTAAAACTTGGGCCCTGGTAATTGATGTGCTTCTAACTGTGTGTGTACATGTGTGTGAAAGTATGCCCTAGTCTGTATAGGTGCATTCGTCTGTGTATGTGTGCGTGTGTATGTGTTGCAAATATGGGCTCTGTGTGTGGACATAATTGCTCCCAGACCTGCAGTATAACTCTACGGGTTGATTAGCAAATGTCTCTACTGTTAATAGTTGCTACTAATCATCCAACACCATCGCTATTAGCATAAACGGAGAGAGCTGGAATGAGCAATATATGTGTATATATGCCTATACATATATATATATGTATATATATATATATAGTAATACAATCAGCGACTGTGACATAACTGAAATTTTAAGATGATTCCCAAAATCTACCCATGCTACCAGCACATGTGTAGCTTGGAAAAGGCAAGGTTATCAGTGAAAAGATACTCGTGTCTTCATGTTCTTGTTGTTATCATGGACTTAACATGATGGGAAGGAAAGATTAGAGCAAATCTCGATGCCTCATTTCCTTTTCCACCCACTGACCACGGAAGACAAGCCTCCTGCTACACCATAATGTATAAAGACACAGAGATTAACAGGGATTCAAGTTTTTTATTGCATAACTTACTAACAGAACACTGATGAAACACTAACAAAACACAAAATCATATCTTGTGGCGTTTGTCTATATGATATTAAAGATTGCACCAGATTAATGATTTAATATCCCACTGATGTGACCAGTGTTTAAGTATAATGTTTGTTCATATTAAGATTGCTTATATAAGATTAATGTTATGATCAATGAGCTCTTTCTTTTTAAGATCTAAGTATTTTTAGGATCCTTGTAAGCTATAAAGGTATCTGCACGTCTGCTCTACAAGCTTAAGAGCTGCAACAGTTTCGGTGGATATTATCCAGCTATTAAAGGTTAGCTTAAAGTAGTTTCAGCAGCATCACTGTCCTTCAGCAACCGTGTGAAAGGAAAGGTAAAGGCAGTTTTCGCTGTGGAAGTTTTGTTTTTTTCCCATCACGTTTACACTGTAATAAATGCCATGTGGGCTGACTCAAGGCTGACACTGATATTAGAAATTGACCATTTTTTCTCACTCCTTTTTATACAAATTATTTTATATAATATTTTAAGATAAGATAAGATAAGATAAGATAAGACATTATTGATCCCACGACGGGGAAATTTTATATTTTATATTATTTTATATTATTATATAATTTTTTATATAATTTTTTAACAAGCATATTAAACAAAAAACGCAAATCATTCTTTTTAAATTTCAGTAAACTATTCAGTGACAATGTTTCAAGTAATTATTTAATCTTTTTCTTTTAACAGTTCTTACTTTATATTTGGAGTTATATATTATATGTGAGGTTTATTGCAGGGAGATATATATATATAACCTTCATATAAGTGGCTAGGACATAAAGTTACAATAGTCTAATGTTTATGTGTAAACCAATCCACCACATGGTCCTTCTTTGTTCTTTAAACTGTACAGAAAATTCCGTGTTTCTCCTCAGATTACTGAAGGTGCGTTTGTGTTTGTTTGCACACAGAATCCGATACGGCGGAATAAAGACCCGGCTTAAGTGTATTTCAGGTAACTTCTCCCCAAGGTATCCCTGGATGTACGTGAAATCCCCAAGTGTTGAGTGAACTGTTTGCACACTGCATCGTGATGCGGGCTGCTGTTTAAACAGTCATTAATTGTTATACCTTGAATTCAACTTACTGCTGTCAAATGAACTGATTAGGGTCAGTTTTCTCTGAAATACGCTTACATTCACAACACTGAAAGCCTTAATGCTTCTATTGCTGGAAATTACAAATAAATTGTCTCTTCTCCAATGTAAACAAAATGCTTTTCAGTTCTCATAAACAGCCAGATAGCGTGCCATTGCATTGCTTTTAACATGCTGCCACTTTCAATGCTGTGTTAGGGTGACAGAAGCCCAAGGCAAAGTTAGAAAGCACTAAATATATGCCATTATGGGTAATAGATTGAACAAAATCCAAGACTCTCAGAGATTATCTATTGAGACGCTGTCAAACAGGGACAATGCGTGCCATTGCCATTCCCATACACTCTGCATTACTGCGAGCCCATACACCTTGGTGTCGAGAAAAAAGAGAGAGAAAGAGAATCCAGGAAAAGCGGGTAAAAATAAATGTAGGATAAATATAACCTAAAGGCAAGGCGGCTGGATTTAAGCGAGTACTTATCCGCTCAGCATATGTTCCCTCTATGAGGTAGATTCCACTCCCTGTGTCCACAACACGTCTCTACGTGGAAGGCTATGGATAGTGTCGGAATGTTAATGGTTTTCCGATAATTACTGCTATCTGTGTTCTGTAATCCATCATACTGGGTGGATATAAACAAAAAAATGTACATCTGTTTATTTTCCTGTTGACAGGCATAGCAGGCTCCGTGCAAAGGTTGCTACTGTAGACGAGTTTATTTGCTTTTTTAAAAAAAATAAAATAAAACCACGCACGATATCGCATCAGTGAGTGGAGCAGGGCGGCGACTTCGGAACGATTTCGTAAGCGCGAGGCAGACAGGAAAGCATCGGAAATTGTAGTAGAGTTGCGGAAACGTGAGTAAACACGGTCACGTTCTGGAAAACACCTGGATTTTTCCTCCTCTGAGAGGTTTCACACGCATGTGTAACTATCTGCTGGGAGCTGACTCTATATTTAATGAACTGCGATGATATAACTGTGTACCAAACCTCTTTATCAAAAGTCCTCGGCTTGGCGTATCAGTTTAACTTATTTGCACTACACCTCAGAGTTGATATAATGTTTTGTTTGTTTAGGAATATTCACTGAGCTCAGGTCATTTTTGTCAGATGCATGTCATGTTCATAACAATGGCTGATCCCAAATAGACAAAGAAAAACTGGAGGGGATATATTCATTCATAAATCCATTGTTTTCAACCTAAACATGTTTTAACTTTTGCACAGACTCTCCTTTTAATTCTGCAACACAGTGTCAGCGCTGCCATAATGAAGACAAGGGAATCAATCGATTGATGAATGGAAGATTAGTCTATAGACAGAAAGCTAATTAGAGCCGTTAGCCCAAAATGAAGAGGGCATCCAGATGGATGGAGACTTCCCAGTTCCATAATCAGGATAGACTTCGTTCTTTGCGTTTAATTAACATTCATTTTCAAAGTGTTGTGATCAGTTCATTGCTATGATGTCCTTTGATGATCATACCATTAGAAATTCAAATTCAAGACGTCTTGCGCTAATGGCAAAATTTACTATTCCAGCTCTCAGTCGGGGGCCCCATTCTATAAACAGAATGCATTGGGGAAAATAATGTAGACTATATGCATTTGTCTCCTTCATGTATTATGTTATATCCAAGGACGTATAATGTACAAGATGTAGTTATATTCAATAAAGCGCTGCATGTTCGGTAGCAAACGTGTATGAATACTTGCATTGAACCACACGCACTAACACCTATCCTCGCACGCACACCGTAAGCACTTAATGCATCAGTGCTGATTATCACACCCACACAACAGACTTCATGCATCCCATTGAAAGTGTATGATTAACTATATTAAAGCTGATCTGCAACGCAGGCCTCCTTAGTATGAGTAATTGATTTGTGAGAATTATGGCTGTTCACTGTCTTTTGCCTATTCATTAATCATACAAGTGTTGTTTGAGTGAAACAATGTAGTGAGTAATGATATTGATGAAGTCTCCTCTGCACACAGTTGTCTGGGGAAATGGGAACACAACGCTTAACAGAGCAGATTTCTCATAATGCCGGAATTAAGTGATTAGAATAATCGCCTTTGTGCAAATAATCTCAAACAGCAACATCCACTCTCCCACAGCCGATTGTGCGCTCTTGTGATGCTGAGAAAAGCAGGCATGTGCCTGTTTTGTCACTGCTTCAGCTAATTTCCCATAATCCACTCTGACAAGGCCCCATGGTCCTCATCTACCTATGCTGCATAGCGATGTGATGCACATTAGTCAATTAATAGTGTGTTAAATGACAGAAGTTACAGTCAATTGAGTTTCTCTTGGGAGAGGGGTTGCCATTGTCCTACAATTCAAGACACAGACAGATGAAGGCAAAGACAGTGATGTTGGGAAAACCTTTGCTGCATTTAAATACTGCTGCACACCTATGATGTATGTTATGTCCCACATAATTTATGTCCCCTGTTTTAACTAATGAGACTCAATCCTGCATTATGTTATGCTACCCCTTCACTTTATAATTACTCTCCTGTGCAACTTTGACCAACATTACCAATACAAAGCAATATAACTGCATGAAAGTCATCTTCAGTAAGTTACAGGCTCAGATTAACGTACAGTATAAGTCATTTTCTATTCAAACATCCCATCCCCCAACTTACTTCAGTGAAAAGGGATCCGGTCCACATTTCAAGCATTACTGCTGCAGAAAGAGGGAAAAGATCCCCCTGTTATTATGAGACCCTCAATCGAGGCCTTACCTCCTGACAAGGGCATTAAAATGAAATAAATCAGCCATTAAGAAGCGGGCGCTGGCAATTGAAACTCTATTAATGCAGCAGGCAGAAAGAGGTAGCCCTGGCGTGATGTGACAATGGAGCACCACTGTGCCCCTTTAATTGCATTTTAGCCATGTTTTTATTCCCCAGAATGGGCAAGGATGACAGGTGCATGCAGCAGATGAGAGTGCACGGACACACAATCATACACTTGGACTTTAGTGCACGGGTGAACACACCTAATTATTGTAGTGAGCTTCGAATGGTAAAACCTCAAATGTGCATCTCCATTTCATAACAGCCCTTAATAAGACAGTCACTCCTTCAGTCAGCCATCATTGTCTATGCGTAGTCGGCAGCCAGGGCTCCATCAATGTTGCATAGGTTCCTTTCTCATTACCCTCTCTGTTAGACTAGACACTGGGTGATGGATCATGGCCTCGACTGGACCTCATTTGGGTGATCTATCGCTAGCGTTCCCCTGTGAAGTGTGTAGGTGATTATGTGCAGACACAAAGACAAACACAAACACTCACACGGAACGAAAGGCGACAAATCGGTCCCAAGCAATTTGAGGTCCCCACTTATGGTGTCCTTGATATGAGCAAATAATGAAGCCAAGCAAAAGTTCAGCGGTATCCTGCACCAGTCTGTTCTAAAATACGGTGTACATGTAAACAGGCGGCGGAGGTTTGATACGTTATCACACGACAACAGGAGGGAAATATTCCTGCAATTTTTGAATGTTACGCAATTTAGAATTCAAGACAAAACTTGGTTTGATAACCACAAAAGGAATGTTTGAATTTTCCTGATGACATTACTTTTGCTGTTAATTGCGTTATTTACTTATTCACCCTGGCAGACAGCAAAAACAAATGAAGGCATCCAGGAGAGGTGTTAGTGCTTATTTGAAATTTCGTCAGGAGCACTCCTTCACCTGTCACAGGTTATTGATATATTCATTAGAGGGCCCTATTCTCTTTCTCTGGTATCAGTTTCTCTTGACAGTAGCACTGTTGACAACATCAGTCAGTGAATCACTTTACAATTATGATTGTTGATGGCCCATGACACAAACTTGGAGGGGATGTCATTATATGAACATTAAAGTGATACACAGAGAAGCCGGGATGGAAGACCTGGTTGCTACAACTCCTCCCCCCTCCCCTCCCACGACTCCTGTGACGCCTTCATTTAAAACAAGGCCCTCTCTTGTATGACTTTATCCTTCAGAACAATGATATTAGACCATTTTTTAGGGGAGGCCCTCGATAACATTAGTGGCTTGTGTGGCAAAGATATTAAACTGATTTGCATCATAATGAATGTCTGCATTAACTTAAGTGTCCTAAACCTGAGGATGGCCAAAAAGATTACATTAATTTGTATTTACATATTCAGAATGGTTTCTTACATAGTTATACCACATCTACACTGGTATTTACCCGTTTAGTATAAAAGAGTCATCATTGGGTAGGTTTACATGCAAGAAATAAGCTTATAAAATAAATAATAAAATCAGTATTAGCAATTTTATAGTTCTCGATAGTTCTCGGTGTGTTCTCGTAAACCTCGGGAACACACCAGCCGCGTGGTGTGTGATGTCACATCTCTGACGGATTCTCTAATGCCATCTGTGTGCCTGACTTCTTGCCCTCCGCATCCTCTCTGTGCTGCTTCATGCAGCTTTTGTATAAAATAGACCGCTATTTTTAGCGGCACAGAGTGGAGACCCATTTCTAGGCCGCTGCAGCTCGTCTGGTGAAATTGCAAGCATGGTTTTGAGTGGGAGTGATCAGAACCAGAACATGATTCAGCCGGGTCTGGTGTATTCCCGGGGTAACCCTTCAGCAAATAAAGATATACAGCACCTCGAGCGGCCGCTTGTGGCCGGCTCTAAAAGTAAGTCAATCGCCATTTCTACACCAGAAATAAACAGTCTGGTAACAAAAAGGCTTTAGTCTCTATAACCTGCTTCTTTTGTGACGTTTTTTGTTTTTTGAAACGCATTAAAAATGTATTTAAGTATAAAGTTCCAGATTAGGTCCATCTCCACTTTGACTGTTGCACTTCTTGGCCTCACCTCATCTATTCTGAGTCACTGAACTCGACCTCTTGACAATGTTTTGTGCTGGATAAACACAATAAGCAGACAAATAATGTAATTTACCGGGCGTTTAACTGTACTGACAGCACATCACAGAAAACTGCTCTTTAATATTGGTAAGTGAATTCAAGAATTTGACATGTATGCCACTGAGCACTTATTAACAAGTAACCTTGCAAGTGTTAGCTGATAACCAAACCAAAGTAGTGCCTGAGCGTCATTTATTACCTTTGTTACCTGTCTTCGCTACCTTTGTGTTAGCATTCTGTCTGTGTAGTTATTTAGAAAGAGCAGATGCTGGGTTATCAATATACTGTCATGGTTTCTGTCATGGACCCAAATTACACTTTACCATCATTCTTTTGTCCTTTTGGGTAATAAAAATAAAAGTAACACTAATACATCCATTAGTCAAATTTTTGCAAACCACTCCACCAGTTTCCGCCTGAAATCACTTAAATAAAAAGACACGTTTGATTTTTTTTTCCTTTTCTATCCACTGATTATACAGACATTTCAATAAACTTTGCACCACAATTAACAACATAAGTAAAACTGTAATGCGATTACAGTGAAGCTTACGCTTTACACCCAACCCAGCAGATTGCCTACAATCTATGTCTAAACTACTAAAGTGGGAAATAAATGTGCTTATCTGAGTTTCTAGTGAAACGTGCATTTACATAACAGTCCTTTCTTAATAAAAATGCAGGATTAGAATATTAAATAGGTTCTTACTACAACTATTTTTGCTCAAGACAATGTTGGCAGATTGATAAGCCACTCCAAAACTTCTAACTTTAACCAGTGGCCAGAATTAATATATCCCCTCCACAGTGCCTTATTTAAATGCCCTCTCGCATACTTTTACTTTGCCTGCGTGACCTACTATTTTGTAATGAGAGTATTTCCTTCAGTTAGCGATTTGCTACATCTGCCGTATTTATGCAGCATTCCTGTATGTGTTGTAATCAGCATGTGCAGGGACAAACTTGTGAGTAAGACAGAGTGGAGTTTTGTTTCCACTTCAGTTGTGCTCCTTATTAGCATTGTTTGTAAATGCAGTGTCTTCTGCTGTATGTTAAAGCTACTATCATTGAGGAAATTGGTTTCTCTTCCTCTTCTGTGATCTAAATAACCACAAAAGGGCGAGGGAGTCTCGAAAGAAGCCCTTTGATTCTGCAGGAACTCACGTTTGTGCCAACATTTGGCCAGTCATCACCACCAATAGTTTATGGTTTCCAGTTTCCCATAATAAGGGCATGAGCTAACCAGGGTTATTCTAACCAAGTGTTGATATTTTCAATGTGTTGACCCAAAACCCGGATGAAAAATCTTATTCAGAGGGGAAATCTCCATGTATGTAAACATAATCAGTGTTGTTGAAATATTCACAGGATGAAAAGTTGACTTCTTGTGGTCGCCATGTGATCTCTCTATGGGGTCTGTATATTTTGCCCTGCTGTTGCTGCTAGTAAATGCGTGGCCTGTTGAGAGATAGGCTCTCATCTCCTTTTCACATTACTCTCCTTTTTCCCAATACTCCGACTGCAGCGGCACACAAATACACACACAAAACACATGTGGCTGGCCTTGTTGCCATAGCAGGCTAACGGGTTGCAGCAGCGGCAGATTTGATTGCCTGCCTGACGCTGAAGTGAAGAAGAGGAGACAGGACTAAATGAAACTCCATCCATCTTAATGAAACACAATTATTTTCCACTTATTAATCATTGAAAAATCAATATGTCTCTTCTCGGCCCAGTGTCGGCTGGATTTGTCATTTGAGGCTGAGCTGTTATGTATCATCCTCTGACGCCAGGACAGTCACGGGTTTAGTCACCTGTGTCCTTTAAGAAAGAAGGAAGGGGGGGCATAGCTGGAGATATGGCCAGACACAGAGACAGGTTTCGGATGAGTTGGGAAGAGGAAAAGAATTTGAGAAAAGTAAGCGGAAGAAAAATAGCAGAAAACAATAATAAATGAACAAAACGAAGAGAAGCGAGAGGGATGAAGGCTGCTCATTCTGTCTCCTCGCTGCTCGCTGAGACAAATGGGAACTCATTAGTGGCTGTTGGTGATTGCGTGTTTCTTCACAGATCAATTTACTAAACACATTGTTTAATGGGTCATTATTAAAGTCTAAGGCCTTGTATTGACTGGGAGGAAGAATGCAAGGGTGAAAATTGAGGTTAGGTTATCAAATATGATATATATATATTTACTTAAATGCAATTGATTTGAAAGATTTAAGTGTTTATTTGCCATTGAGCTGTATACATTGTATTACCCAAGCAAAGCAGTGCACTCAAAGGATGAAGAAATGATGCACTTTCTCAATCGTATTCTAAACTAAACATTATGTATTACATACATCTGTGTTGCATTACATTCATATTTCACCAGATTCTCAATAACATCATGTTTACATCCCTTACACCAGAGATTGCTGATCATGTCGGTATAATTTGCACTGAAATGCTTTTCATTTTATATTCACAAACTTTCTGCTCTCAGTATAGAAAATCCATGAAATGGCATAGTTATGAATATTTAATTAATACCATTACCTTCCCCTAACTTTTAAGTGCTCAGGTTTGGTACACAATATAGTAACCTCTAAAGACTATCATGGTGTATTTTATTATTTATTTATTTAATGTTTTTATTGTTTCCTACAAAGTGAAAAAAAAAGATTTTTTCAGTTTAAAGGTTTTTGCTATTTTCTGTACTTGAATTCAGCTTTAAATTTGATTGCAGTTTGTCAAAGGTTTAGCAGTAAGAGCAGTAGAGTCAGTGCAATGCTTTGTAGTTCTTTTTTCAGGCCACAATGAATGAAATGTATCAAGTGAAAAAATACATTTTAAACCTGCAACATCCATTTCCTGCAAATACAATAAATTCCTGTAAATGTTCATGAGTTATTCTTTCGTATTTATTGTATTGATGCTTCAAAGTTCAAATTGTTAAAAGTGTTTTACACTTGCTGGTGGAGTCCTGAGCCAGCTAGGCAACCAAAACATGTAAGTAAGTAAAGTTTATTTATATAGTGCTTTTCACAGACACAAATGTAACAATGTAACAATATCTATCATATAGCCCATCTGACTTTTTAGCAACTATGCTCTACAATATGTTAGACATGAATAAAAGGTTATAGATATTACAAATGACGTTTTACCTGTATTTATAAACTCCTTCATGTGTTAACTCTGAATGTATCTGAAGCCTCAAGTTACACTTGTGTAACTATGCACTGGTCTGTATATGGCTCCAGGTTAACACTTAGCATTGCATTCATCCAAACATACAAATGATAGAAACTGAGCTTGTAAAATAAATGGATATTAAAACTTTTAACTCTATTTTTCATCTGAGTCATTTTGATGATGTCAGTTAAACAGAGAACTGCACATTATATACAAATCTAAGTGTTACATTGAGGATACTGAAATTTAACTCTACTGTTAACAAACCCATGTCAGGCATTTGCTCAAGAGTTTGCTCTGCTGATTCAGTTTTTTATGAAGTTTTAAAATTCAGGACCATTTGATTGTCTTTATTTTCATAATGTAATCGTGTAATGTATGATTTTGGTATTAAGTCTTTAGATTGTTTTTTCTCACATGCATATATATATATATATATATATATATATATATATATATATATATATATATATATATATATATATATA
>VUQR01008302.1:13051-28938 GCA_015108515.1 Hemichromis elongatus | reverse complement strand
TCTGTCCTCTTGTCACAAAAGTACAAGAAATGGCAAATATCATCAAATCTTCAAATTGACATAGTGGCCTTGTACAATGGGTTATGCAGATGACTCCAAAAAAAGACACAGACTAGTACATCTCAGTTCTTCTCACTTCCTGCAAGAATGGTCAATCCAATGAAGGCCATGAGCTCATGTTTGTGCATGTCAGCACCTCTTCTATTATATTATAAGACATGAACAGCTTCCATGCATCTATTGGGGAGACAGTACTAAACCCAGGTGCAGGCCCTGGCTGACTATTCAGAATATTGTGTTTTAGCCTGGGAGGTAACTCTGCCCAGTAAGAGCCCTTTGTGCTCGTTTTGTTGGACACAATATCCATTTCCTCTTCAGAGGACTCCTCTGTATCTGACTGGCCTTGTTCCGTGGGGGGATAGATTGGGTCCTCTATATCTGAGATGTCAGACTGAGTCAATCCTCCGATGGGCTCTTCATCCCATTCGTCCAGGATCAAGGTCCACAGGCATCCTAGCTGGCCTCCTAGGAGCCATGTTACTTTAGATTAAAAAAAAAACATTAGAAAGTACAATGTTTGAAATGCACAGAAAACTATAAATCATGTATGTTGCTGTGTAAAAATGGATTCCTGATCCATCAGATGTGTAAGTGAGACACATCTGAGTTGCTAAGAATTAAAGGTTCATAGAAGATTCCACAGGAACTGCTTGGGGTCATTTTTGACCCCACTTGTGGAAGAGTGGGGTAGTGATACAAAACCTGCAATTTTTTAAAAAATAATGAAAAAATAAATAAAATGCATATGGCCTCATGTCACAAACATATTTTATGAGGAATACCTGGAATATGAATATATTACAACTTTTCATTTTAGAGATTTTGAAGAATAACAACCCATGGGGTCATTTTTGACCCCACGTGTGCATCTAAGGATTAAGGTCACGCCACAACATCTCAATCCGATTCAGGTCAAAGGTGGAGGATTCAGAGATTGCTAGTGTTTTTTGGATCATTGGCCTGCTGCAGAATCCAAGCGCAGCCTTGGCATATTTAGCAGATACCCAAAGCCAAAGTATTAGTACCAAATCAGAAGTCAGAGCTACAAAAGTAGTGATATTGTAGGAATGGGGCTGCAGTATGTATATGTATTGTTGTATGAATGAATATTACTATTATCTCCAATATGTACTACGATAGTAGGTATTTTGCAATATATTTGTATTGCATAGTTTGATCCACCAGAGAGCACTCTGGCAGCTATTCACACTCGCATTCACTCCTATGGCAATTTGGATTAATCAATTAACCTGACCCATTAACTGCATGTCTTTGGACTGTGGGGGGAAGCCAGAGTACCCAGAGAGAACCCACGCAAACACGAGGAGAACATAGAAACTCCACAAGGAAAGACCCGGCCTGATGGTGGAACTGAACTCAGGCCCTTCTTGCTGTGCAGCAACAGTGCTAACCACCGTGCTGCCCAATGAAATGAGATTATGTTTAAAGTGCATCGTCATATTTTCTTATCAGGGGCTCATAAATAACTACACATAACAAACATTAGTGAAATCTAACTATGTAAATCACATCCAAATACTGATATTTGTATCGGTCTTAAAAATCCTGTATCGGTTGGGCTCTACAACGCAGCGGTACCTGTTGGGTGATGGCGAATCCGATGACAGGGTCTCCCTCCAAGATTTCCCACGTAACCACAGCAGAGTTAACCTCGAGTTCTCTGATGGTCACATTGAGCGGTGCTGACAGCAGGGTGTCTGACGCACATGCACGGCCAGAGAAAAGAAATAAAAAGAGACAGGCCATAAATATTCTTTACACTTTATAACTATAAAGCCTCTTCGTCACTCTCTCTCACTGTGCTCTCGCTCTCCTTCCTTAAGATCTTCTCTTCAACTCCTACAAATTAATCTTTCTTCTTTCATTAATACCAGCCCTAATGAAGCACATACATATCTCCTGGTGTTTCCTTTGAAAAGATGCTTTTTTTCTAATCTCTCTCTTCTTCTTTCACGTTCCCACCTTTAACTTTTCCTCTCTTCTTTCTCCTCCACATATCTCATGTAACCATTACTCTTGGGGATATATTTACTCTATATTTACTAAATTCCAGCTTCTGCTAAAAACAAAAAAAAAACATGATGCATTTGTTGTTCAGAGCATTAACTTTGACGGACTAAACTACAGTCTTCCTTAACTTTTTTTCATTTCCTAGCTGTGACAGTAGAGAGTAAAGCGTGTATGTTTGTGTGAGAGTTGAGACCAACTCAAGGTCTTCTATGATTACAGACAGAGCTGTATTTCCCATGAGCCTGACTTGTAAAAGCAACGTCAGAATCAGACCTTGACATCCTACTTGAACTGAGAGCGACATTTATCTATTTTGTGACAAAAATATTCTGTTGTACGTGGAAATTCAAGTAAATCAAAAATCTTTGACAGATTAAATGTCAACTGTAGAATAGAATAGAATAAACCTTTATTATCCCACGAATGAGAAATTGCGTTGTTACAGAGCTCTTACAGTAAGGGAAATACCAGTAAATATAGAGGGAAGGCAGTTGGTCTTATATACATAAGTAGCCAAATTTACAAGCCTGTAAATTGTAACTGGAGTCACAAGTCAGTTTTGAAATTTCTTCCAGTCCTAGATATTCCACGATCAACTGTACACGGTACTATTGCAAACCGGAAATATTTAGGAAACACAGCAACTCAGCTCACAACTGCAGCGCTCCAAACCTCTGATATTAGCATCAGCATAAAAGCTGGAGCTTCATGCCATGGGTTTCCAAAAACCTCCATGTAATCGCTCTGGTTGCTTGTAGACTGAAGTGACTGCCTGTAACCTGCATGAAAGATTTGTCCTCAAATATTCACCAAGTGCTTCCTGAGAGGTCGTAAATCGTGGAAAAGGTGAGGTGAAAACCAGAACTGGAGACCATTTGCGTCTTACTGCTGCAACCAAACACATTTCAAAAAGTGAACCGGTGTACTGAACTCCAGTGTTTGTCCATATATCTTCACTTTGGCTCTAAAAAAAACGAACACAATGGCAGCCAGAAGACTTTAAAACACAGAGCGCAAGAGATCGATGGGTGATGCCGCCACTGCTATGTCTGTCTTTTATATACAGTCTATGGTCAGCAGCAATGGATAGCTGTTTCTGGCCTGTGCACAGTTTGCTTTCTTGTCATTTCGTGCTATAAAAATGAAAGTAATGTTCATAACTCCTCAGAGCTTGTAACCCGCTCTGCCATCTGTCCTCCCACTGAAGTCAGCCCATTGTTGCACAACTGCACAGGAAAAAGATCATTTTTGATTTTATTTGCACCATTATTTAGCTCTGACTGGACAAGCTCTTTTCAAGCTTCTTCTTTGGGTATATTTACCTGGTTCTCTTTGTTACCAGGAGAAATGCTGTCAGTCATGTGACACTGTTGTATTAAACCGCTGCAAATATTGAGCATACAATCTTGAGACTTGTTCTTGGAGTCAAAAAGTGTTGTTACAGGGAAAAAAAGAGTGTACTTTAGTTTCCCCCCCTCCCTTTCTACTTGCTGATAACACAATCATCACAGTACAGAGTGTTACATCATGTTGGTGAAATTCATTTTTGGTGGGCGACAAACTCAGTTCAGTGGCTCCCAAAGGCTGCATGTGTATGTGTGTGTTTGCTGATGCAGAGTAAATGTGTGGTGTGTTTCCAAGCACTGTACGGGCAGGATCCATCGCTATGACTCCCTGTTTGACTAGCTGTTTTCTCGCTGTTTATCTTCCTGTGCTCACACAGACACAGAAACAATGCATTGGCAGAGAGGGATTCCCATCCATTCTTAAAGCGTTTGCTGCAGATTAACAAAAATTCCCTCTTAAAACTACATCCATTCCCAGCCTCGGGAATCCAAAATATCAAATCTCTGGAGGCCGAGATAAATCCCAGGCGATCTGGTTGTCATTTTTGGGCTTTTCACACGACTGTCATCTATCAGCGTATCATCAGAATGCAGTGTAACCAAGCTCTTAGGCTTGAGATGAACATATTAGAAACATGCAATATCACACAAGATAGATGAGATAGTGCCCCAGCCCCGAACCCCACACATGCAGGAACATATAGGAGGACTGGACCTGCTGTACACTGAGGCTTTAAATGGAAATAAGTCACATTTCACATCCCTTCAGGACACTGGATGGGTGAAGGTGCACATTTTTAAATCAGCTACTAGAGCTTATCTCCCCAAATAATCAGAAATTTTCAGAAAACGTTGCAAAAATGCCAACTGAAATATCCCAGCAGCCAAAGTGATGCTCACTAATATCTTGTTTTGTCTGAGACAAGAGAAAGTGGCAAATGCTCACAGAAAATGACCAACGATTGCTCTGTTGGTTAACTTAACTAAAGCTCTAATGTCCGTTTAGTCTTTGCTTGAATTTGACAATCAACTTACTGAAGCAAACACACGGTGCGACAAAGACTGCTTTTTGTAGAATAACAAATTTGTAGAAACATTTGCACAAACTGGGATTAAACTCTCAAGACTTGATGCAGTGTGAGACCAACTTGTGTCAGCCATTTTTTTTTTTTTTTTTTGTTTGGCATCACTAAAGCTCACCGTGTCCACCTAGAGCTGATGCACGCACATGCAAACACAGCAGTGTGTCACGTCAGGTGGCTTCCCAAAAAGGATGGAATGCACACCACATGCATGACATCAGTCAGCTGCTGCAACTAATACTAAAATAAAAGCACAACAACATGTGTTTAATCGGCCCGGTGCATCAACTCACATTTACTCGCGACGATCGCTCATCAACCTGTGGTAAAACTCACCGGCATTAACGGAGGACGCTGAGAGGAAGCCCAGCAGGAGCAGCAGCACCGCCGCAGACAAGCCTGGTTTAGCCATCCTCCTGCTTCTTCTGGTGAGGCTTCACATCCTGTGCGGCCCATTTATAGCATCGCGTTTAACGGGAGGAGGCGAGCATCCCCCGGTTAGGGTACCGGAGAGAGGAGGTACTTGTTGTACCGGAGACCGGGCTCACCTGAACTTGGACTCTGCAGCAGCAGAAGCGCAACAACGACCAGGGGAAGAGGAGGAGTAGGAGGGTTAAGGGGAGGGTGGGGAAAGGGAGGGGGTTGTGGTGCACGATGCCGTTCTCAGTTGTCTCGGTGGACACCTCACAACGACGGCCCTTCTACCGCCGGCAGACTTCTAGCTTGGCTGTGATCTAAAGTCGGCGCAGAGAGGATTTCAGTACGCGGAGAGGTGGAAGAAGTGCGCAAGTGCTGCAGAGTGAAACGTGCAGCCACGGCTTATGAGTCTCTCTCTCTCTCTCTCTCTCTCTCTCTCACGAACACACGCACACACTTGCATCAGACCTCGCTTATAAGTTTCTTGGGAAAAATACAACAAAAAAACGGCCAATCCTTCAAAGAGAAATATCAGCGTATCCATGCCTGGTGTTAGTGGTAGCTATTTTTTTTAATGAAGCAGTTTGAAACACATTAATCAATCATTTATAATACACATCCGTTTTCAGTTTTATTGGGATATCAATACACCTGGATCTAGGAGGAAGCCAGAAAGGCCCTGGGTGGATTTGATCTCTGCTGTTAGGCAACAGTGCTAACCACTTGTCACCTTAACACCACTTTAAATTTTTAACACATAATGCATATTATGCCTCACATTATGTTTTCCCAACTCAACTAGTTTTTCATGCCTGACTCTAATCAGAGGGTAAAAACTGTGTGAGAGCGTATGGGTGCTTTTGGAGCTTCTTAGTTTGGCAAACCACGCAAACACAGTTACAAACACAGTTACAAACACAAAATCTAAATAAAACCATTCATCTGTGATGTGATGATGTAACTGTTTCTATTTAGGACTGTTAGTATGTCATTTCTGATGGTGCCTGATGGTTTCCTATAAATCAGTAAAATAAAAACCCCAAAACACTTGCCCTACAATCTTTTATATACCAACAGCCTTGGTGTGATCTTGCAATAGTAAAAATTTAACACACTACACTAAATACTTTCATTTTCCTGTGGATGTAAGAGAAACACTAATGTCTATGATAGTACAAGAGATGCATTTGAATGGCCTTTCTAAGACCTTGCAACACAACCATTAATTAAGAAGCCTCCTTACATCATTTACAAATGATGCAAAACAAAGGAAAGCCCTGCAGAAGAATATCAAAACATTTCTAAAGACATTTAATGATTCCTAACATTACATAAGCTGAAAGGGGATTCCAGAAGTTAAAGGAAGGAAAAGGTAATACCACTGTTCAATAAAACATGAACTGTATGTGTAGAAATTTAAAAAAGGGATGAATCTGTAAGCAGGAAATCAATTATGAGTGTGATTTGTCAGTAGAGGGCTCTTATGTGCAAGGACAAAGGACCGATTGATCCCATACTTACTCAATCAAATGTAAGGGGTCTGGCAGGCACATAAAATCTCACTAATTGTGGATCCTATCTGGTCTCTTAAAGACAGGAACATGCAGTAGTAGGTCAATAAAGGGGACACAAGGGTCCTACAAAGCTCGTGCACCTTTATAAAAATAAAATAGGGCCAGTGTTTCTCCTGCAGTGTGGCAAAATGCTGTCCGTTGTGCTCATGTGTAGGTACTCAGGGACACAGATTACACAGATCAATACATGATTAACATTCTCAACAGACGCCCCTTTAATGTCTCTTTAGTTTCAGGGAGAAGAGGCCGATGTGCCGCTCTGCTCCTCTCCTTTCCTCTCTTTGCTCTTCAATGTCTTTCAAGGTTATAAGAACAATTTAAGACGACAACATTCATATCTCTTTGCTGTGCCGCTGACAGTTTTATCACTCAACTTAGGTTCAGATGAGCACAGTCTCCTCCAGTGACCTCTGGTTTCAGCTTGCAAAAGAAAAAAAAAAAAACAACCTTGAATTTTCACCTTTTTGCTGGTCACGCCGGTTGTTTTCATGAGGCATGATGCTGACAGATTTATTTTTGGAGAACTTCTTTTTAGAGGTTAATGCATTTGGAGCAATGATAAGAAGATATATGCAGATTTAATGTGAGTTTTAGAATAAGATGAATACTTCATCATCTACCAGAGATCAGAGGGAGATGGTAAAGATCCACACCGCAGTCTGTACACAGTTATTATGACCCTTCCTGTGAGTCGTTGAGCTGAACATGAACAATACAAACTGCAAACTGGAATAAACGTGTCATACTGCCATTGTCATATCCTATCAACTGTTTGTCCTCTATAGCAGGGGTGTCGAACTCCAGGTCTCGAGGGCCGATATCCTGCAGGTTTTAGATCCCACCCTGGGTGAACACGCCTGACTCAAATGATTAGTTCATTAACAGGCCCCTGGAGAACTTCAAGACATGTTGAGGAGGTAATTTAACCATTTGAATCAGCTGTGTTGGATCAGGACACATCTAAAACCATCGACACCTGTGCTCTATAGGATCTGATTCTTGATTGGATGTTATTGGTCATGTGACCATTCACAGGTGATTTAAGATGCTGTTTGGCGTTTCACAATTTGATGATGAGCAGGTGTGCTTGAAACATCACTAGATGCATAAAACAGGTGTGCACGGAGTTGCAGTTCGTACTGTTTGTTCAATGTGAAAAAAAAAGTATATGCTAGCAACCTGTCACAGGTTTGGCCAACCTCCCAGCACGCCCTGTCCAATGAGAACAATTCACAAAATGACTGGCATGTCTAGCAAACGATGCCATAAGTTCATCAAGAAAACATTTGTTGATCTTTTTTTTTAAAAAAACAACAAAGATGTTGCACCCTACTGGTCATTAGAAAGAATGCACATTTAAGGCGCTTCTGCAGCCGCATGTGATTTGTATAAAACTGCTGGCTTCACTTTGCACACGGTCAGCAGGAACACAGCTTTAATATGATTGATTTGCTGGACATCAAAAGAAAAATTGTGTGTACTTCTTTTCTGGCCCCTGTTAGAGGGTGGTAAAGAGTGCCTCAATGATCTGAGATGACTGTGTGAATATACAGGCAATTTTAGCTTAGCGAGAATAAGCTTTATCTCGCTACTTAGCTTGCTAGGTAAGCTATGAAAAAAAAGTTTGTTGAATTTGGACTGAGTCTCGTCAAATAACAAATCATTAAATTTTTCACACATTTGCAATTAGAGTGTAGCACTCAAAGTACGGCTCATTGTGCCCACTTTTTGTTCTTGAGGGCTTGTTTTCCATTGCACATTGAGTTTGGAGTATACCAAGATACATTTGCCCAAGAGGGTGCTCTGTGTGTAACTCAAGTGGAGCTGATGGGGTACAAAAAAGGCCAGAAGTGGCCTTAATCCGTCTGAAGCTTGAGGGGAATGAGCCAGTCTGCAGCCGCTTTGAAGTGGCATTATCGCTCACTTTTTCCTCGTCTCTTCTCACTGCTAACCCCCAAACTGCCCCTGGGGGAGTTTAATTACAGTGTATGGTAGTGTGTGCGCGCATGGGTGCGTGTGTGTACGCGTTTAGGACAGAGGAATATTTATGGTTGAGTCATGCAAATGAAGATGAAAAAGTATCTCAAGTGAAATGAGGTGAGAAATTGTGGTGGAAATTGGACGAAAAATAATGACTTGAAAGAAATTTGAACAACAGAAAAGTTAGGGCAGACGGAGAGCGAGGAAGATTTAAGTCCAGCAGAGGGAATAATGGTAGGAGAGGTCAGGAAGAGGAAAAAAGCAGGAGGAAAAATGTCAAGAGTGTGATATGGAGATAATAAAAATGAGTTTCAGCCCATTGCTTTACTCAACTTTCCCTTGATGACAACCTGAACCTATTCGGCTGTTCAACTCAGCACAGAGGCATCTCCGCAATGTCACACATACACACGCACATCATCCATGCATGCTGCTATCCTGAAAAAAAAGGAAAAAAAGGAAAGTGCTGGCCTCAGAGCTGCTGACATCATCACATCTCTTCTCATTCTTGAATATTTGGCCCTTTTCTCCTTGGCGATGCAATTCAATTTTAAGGCTCATGGGACTAAAGCGATTCACCTTACTCCTGTCTTCCCTGCAGGTGAGCAAGCAGGCACAGCACGGACATGGAAACATATTTTGTATTTGCAAGTGAATTTAGTCGGTCTGTCGTTTACACTCTCTCTGGATTGCTAAGAAAAACCCCCATCAAATAATAGATTACTAGCAAAACAACCTTAGTTAACTAACTTCTCTCCATAAATTAAGTGTTTGGAAGTTTGTGTAGGACTGATGCAGCCTGCTTTCCATCACGTCATATAGGTGGGTTATTGTTTTGCTCGAGGATGCTACTAACAGTGGGGTGCATGTGTAAATTTAAATCCCAGTAGGGGATAAGCGCACTCTCTAAAATGACCAGACTTGAACCAACCAGTGTTCTTCTTTGTAACATTTGGAATTGGAGGAAGCGAGGTTTAATCATCTTCCCTGCTTGTTTTCTCATCTTGAACCTTAATTATTTCATTTCTTTCCTTATTTCTGAATTCTGTTTTCATGTGGGCTTCTCCCTGTTATGTATAGAGTGTTTATGTGGTATTTATATGCTATATGTATATTATGAAACCGTTTTGAATGAGTCCCTATGGGTGTGTTCATCCACTGCAACCTTTAGTAAAAACTCTCAAATACACATGGGGAAATAATTTGATCTCCTGCTGAATTTGTAAATTTGTTCACTTAAAAAGAAACAAGCAGTGTCTATTTTTTATGGCAGTTTAATTTTAATATATAGAGACAATCATAATAATAATTCAACAAAAAAAAAAAAGTTAGAAATGGATTGTCTGTGAAACTACCAAGGGAAGCATCGATCGGCGGTGTATCCATGTGGCAGTCGGATCCACAGTCACCAAGAACACCACTGGTGACACAACACGCATCTGACCAGTCACACTGTTATGATGTCATAGCTTTGAGATGCAGAAAAAAAAAATATTTGCTGATGTTCACTCAGGAAAAAAATCAGAAAAAGCGGGAAGTTAGGGTCAGAGTTAGGGTTGGGGTTAAGATATGATCATGGTTACGGTTAGGGTGACGGGGCTTTAGTTAGGATTATAGTTAGACTTCTGGGGTCAGGGTTATGGTTTGGTGTGTGGTGTGATGGTGTTTCCATGTCACAAAACTATGACATCACTGCAATGTGATTGGTCACTTGCAATGGTGAAACTGAACCAACAGTATGCAGAAACAACTCCAACACAACAATATGAGATCGTGCCTGTGCTATAATGGAATATAATGGAACCTGCAAAGTCCTCCTGCTCAAGAAAGCACATGTACAGGCCAATTTTAGGGTTGCCAGTGAACATTTAAATGATTCTGAAAAGCTGTGGTCTAATGAAACTAATAAAAAAGTATTTGCATGAACCAAAGAAAGTCATCCTCACAGTCAAGACCAGAGGTGGAAACATTATCTTTAGGGCCATGTTACTTCTAAGGATACAGGACGACTTTACTGAACTGAGAGGCCAATGAACAGGGCCGTGTACCCTAACCCAGAACACTGAAGATGGGTCTTCCAGCATGACAATGAGTCAAAACATACATCAACTTAGAAGAAAGAAGAAATACATAGAGGTCATGATGTGAACTAACCAGTGTCCTCTGTAGAATTACTAAGCAGCAGCCAAGAAACCGTTCCTGTAAAGAGGAGTGAGCCAAAATCCCTCCTGAGATGTGTGCAAACCTGGTGAACGACCACAAGAAATGTCTCACTGCTATGCTTTCCAACAAGGGTTTTGCTTGGAGATCAAATTATATAATGCAATTTTTTTTTTTAAATGAGAGGCTGTTTGTGTCTTTGTAAGTGAGCAAACTTACACATTCAGCAGGGGATCAAATTATTATTTCCACCTCTGTGCATTAGCATCTTAGTCTAAGTTATAAATTATACCATAATTTCAGTCAGACGCTTACACTTCGGTGAATATAGCTTTATCTCGGCATAATGAGACCCACCAAATATAATGTAATATATATAAATGTAATATATATACATTTATATATATATATATAATGAGCACATAAAATTCTTCGGTTGTTTTGTGGGTAAACACCCTGCATTTTAGTTCATTCTCAGAGAGGAAACTGTTCCTATGAGGAATTCTGCACCTGCCTGTGTTACAGCATGTGATAGCGCAAAGGTGGCAACAGCTTATTTTCTTAAGTGGCTCCGATTGAAGTGCTGGCATCAGGTAGAGAGACTGTCCTCCTTAGAAGGAGAAACAGAGGAAAGCTGGAGTGAGAGTGATCGAGTTAGAAAGCATATGAGAGCGAGAAAGAGAGAAAGAGAAGTCCACGGCTGATGGTCTGACGTAAGCATCTTTTCTTAGCATCCCTTTATGTCTCTCGTCCTGCAAGGACAGATGCCCAGTGCTGAGGGTGGAAACCCTTGTGTTACCTAACAGGACGCCGCTGGCTCGGGTGCTGTCACATTTCGTGCATGTGTGTGATAGCATGATCACGTTGTGTCTGTGTACTGCACCGGCATGTTAAAGTCACTTTCAACTAGTGCACGGCTTCCAAACTCGAAGATATTTAACTGTAACTATAATGGAGCTGGACTGAAATGTTGCACGTCTCTATATTAACAAAATGCTAAACTTGGCCTTCCAGTTAATCTCGGATTAGGCCCAGTGGACTGATCTAATTAGTCCCTGAACCCTCACATCACACTATAGTTGACTGTTTGGTATTAAACTGTAGAACAGTTAGCTATGTATCCGGGGATATAATAGCACTAATGCTGATGTCTATTATTAAATCATCCTTCCTCATTCAGGCTCTAATGGGATATGCTCCAGCAAATGAAATTATTGTGGAATTAAACTCATTTTGCTCGGAGAACCCCTCAGGAGCCCCCTCCAACCTGGAATTCCTCTTTAGCAAATATAGCTACTCTCATATCAGCATCTTCAACCTTATAATTCCCCATCAAAGATTTATTCAAGCCAAATGGCTTTCCCACTAAAGCCCTTGCAGACCTGCAAAGCTCTGAATTTCTTTGCGTTCTGAAGCAGTATGCATAATTAATTTTCCCCACTTTAACACAACAGCTAAGCTAATGTAATAGTGAGGTTGCTGGTTCTAGACTGTATATAAAAGATGGACAAGCCACAATGCTGCTGCATTTTTTTTGGAATCTGCAATTTGATTCCAAATTAGCCATGTGGGGTTTTAATGGAGTCAAAAGTGATCATACTTGGATGAGAGGAGGGTAAAGGGCAAAGTTCATCGGCGTAACTTTGGGCTGAACCTTGGGGTGGTCAAGATCTCTGTCTAAATAAATAAATCTTGGTAAATTCCCAGATGATTAAATATGCAACTATTTTGCTGGTAATAACTGGAATGAGTAAAGAAAATCAACAGCCTATTTATGCAAAATAATTTATAATTTTATTGGGGGGGGTATATTGGTTGGGTCTGATTATTGGAGGGGGTCATAACCCCCCTAACCCCCTGGAAATTACGCCCCTGGCAAAGTTACCAGCTAACACTAGCCAACTGAATTAACAAGCTGCATCCATAAACTGTACAGTGGCAGTGAACATACACTGATCCCTTTGACTGTTAGGTAATGGTCTAATAAAATACTAGAATTTCACACTATTGGGGTGTTTTTGTACCACACAGCAGCCCTTTTTATTACCCAGATTAATCCATTACAAATGCTTTTAAAGTCTCCATCACCACAATGCTGTGGAGCGATCCACTTCATTAGCTCATATCAGTAGAAACCAAGGGAACAGCTAGTGGCTATAACTGCCCATTTTGGCACACGTGTCATTCAAAGCATGGCCCTAAGCCTCAACAAAACCCAAAAGAGGTGAGTTGTGAGAGAAACTGGCGTGTTAACATGTTTGCACTCTGGTACAAAGGTGTCAGAGTAACAGCCTGCTCTATGTAGCTGCCAGATTTAAAAGGCGAAGCTAGTTTAGTACCTTCATTACTTAAAAAGTACATATTACATACAAAGCCTACATGACTTCACCTGAACTTCAGATGTTATTTAATGTAAAATGGCGCTCATTTTCATAAATTCTGCTTCTTCTCTGAGTCGACAAAGCAGGGAATGCTTGTTTTGGTTTATTTTTTGTTTTATTGTCTTGTGATTGAAAGGGTGTACTGTTCCTCAAACTGATTCCCTTCACTCATTGCTTACGGTTTCAGAACACAGTCTTTCAAGCAAGACTTTAATAAGAAATGGGTGATAGCTACATCCTTTAAACCAGGGGTGCTCAATCCCAGTCCTCGATCGCCACTGTCCTGCAGCTTTTAGATGCATCCCTGCTCCAACACAGCTGAATCAAATGGTTTGATTACCTCTTCAGCATGCCATCAAGTTTGGCAAAGGCCTGATAACAAGCCATTCATTTGATTCAGGTGTGTCGGAACAAGGATGCATCTAAAAGCTGCAGGACGGTAGCTCTTGAGGACTGGGATTGAGCACCCCTGCTTTAAACAGACTGTGGTTGTAACATCTTACACAAATGATGGCATCGTTTTTTGTTTTTTTGGGGAAGAATATGATATAGGATCCTACCCTAAAACTTTTTTAGGGGGTGTTAAAAATGAGGCATTTATGTTTTCTATAATGTTCCTCCAAGGACCAAATGGCCTCAATATAGGAGTGAAATTAGGATAAAATCATGTCTGTATTTCAAAGACAAATTCATGGTACAGTTAAGATCGTCTAGATTTTGCTCAGTGCTAGCCTTTGGCTTTTTGTGATGGTAATAAATACGATAAATTAGTCTCAAAAAGGTATGTAGTGTTGCACCCAAAACCTCCTCGCAATTGATTTGTTCCATAACATATTACCAAGGTCACCCATAGTTTGCATGGAAGATGCTAACTTGTCTAAAACTACTCCCTAAAAAGAAATTAAAAAAATGTGGCACAGACTAGAAATAGAGACTATTCATGTGTATAAGTTGCACGTTGAAATGTGTTAGCAAGCAGACTTGGGGGAGGACCCAGATTCCTAGCAGCTATCAGCAACCTTCAGCAACCAGTCACCAACTGGGAGCTGGAGGTTGCCAGGGGGCTCTTTAGGTCTGTGAGACTGATGCCTTCGAAGGTTAAACTCATTCGGTTATATGGAAACATTAAAAGTCAGCCAGGGATGAGTTTTTAGTGCACTCAAAACTTTTACCAATGTAATATTAATTACAGTAAAACAACTCTGCAGCACCAGATGAGATTTCAGTCAATAACAACGACATGGATCGTCGATGGTTAGAAATGAAACACTGAAAAATCTGAAGTATTATTACGAAGTAATAGAAATCTATCGTAGCACCTTACAGTCTGATGCTAATTTGGCTCTTTCACGCTAACCTTATTGGAGGTGGGTGTCCTCTTGCCACCTTTTTGCACCATCATGTATGTGGAAGCGTGTGAAGAAGAAGAAGAGAAGGTGACGGGAGACGAAGTGGAGGAGAGCCTTTGATGAATAACTGCGGTACTGATGCTGACAGCACACTTCAGTAAGAGACCTCACGTGTGTGTGCGTGTGTGTGCGTGTGTGTTTGTGCGTGTCCGTTTGCGTGTCGCTGCTATATCTGTCTATCAGACAAAAACCAGGGATCCATTAGTGCTGGTTCTGTTGTCGTCATATCTGCTTTTAAACCAATTCCAGCATTCATTCCCTACTATTTGAAGAGTTTTTGATGAATGGGAGTTTCCCACCATCCTGACTCTCGCTTCTTCTCGCTTCCTTTCTCTCTTAAGACTCGAGCACCAGCACAGGCTGACACTGAGCAATCTTGATTTTCTCATCTGTTCACTACACGGGCCCGTTTTCCAATCTCTAACGCACCACTGATTCCTCCGAGAGACAAACACGCATGCCATCGTGCTCTTTCTCCCTCTCTGTCTCTCTTTTGGCTCCGGGCTTAAACATTATTGCCAGTGTCCTCTCATTAGTGGGGTTTAGTGGGGGCACATTTAGCATCTTTGCCAGATTGAGCTGAGCAAATACAGCTTAAATTGGGGCTTCATATGTAGGAAACATCCATACATCACCATCATCATCACCATCATCATCATCCCCACCATCAGGCTCCTTTTCTCGCCTCTCCACTCTGTTCCTCCCTCTCCACACACAGTTTAATGATCCCACTATTCACCAAGCGTTTCCTTCATTAGCACTGCAGCAACGTCGCAGCCGGTGGAAACAGCGTACTGATGCGGGAGCCTTTTTCAGTGCATCATATTAAGGTGCAGATCTTATGATTTCTCTTTGCTCAGGAGTACAAATCATTACCATTGCATCTTCATCTGTGGGGGTTGTGCATTATTGACGGCAGCTCGACAATTCACATAACTAACATAATATCACATAACTCTGAAGTTTACCTTTCAAAACTGAGCTTTTTAGTTTTTAGGTTTCACCTGAACACACGGTGGGGCTGACCACTGATTGGAAATGATGGAAAAGGAGGAAAGATGCAAGCCACCAGTAACTCAACTGTGCCCAGTTGGCTGTGTTGTGCTCAGTCAGCTAAAATTAACAATTAAAACAACTGGTTTGACTGCATTGGTTTTTGTGATTTCTTCAGCCTTGTATTATTCCAAACAAAGAAAGCAGCATCAGGAAGAATTCACGTCTGTTGTTAGCTATTGTAAACTTAATAGAATCCCAGATGTAAGCACAGAAGTGCTGCAGTACATTTTCAACAGTACTGCACGATGCACAGAAAACACAAAGTGCACTCTCAGCGTAGTAAAACAGAACAATAAGGTAGCTTAATGAAAATTTCACTCTTTGGGGGAAACTTTTGCTTGACAGAACAAAATGCACTTCAGCGTCACCATCACTCACCAGTGCTAATTCA
>VUQR01008302.1:0-13031 GCA_015108515.1 Hemichromis elongatus | reverse complement strand
ACTGAAACTCACCTGCCGACTACATTTGTGGTGTTGGCGCCTTTTGGAGCATTTTAATGGAATGATTTGTTTGCCAAATTAAGTGGCATCCTGTGAGATACTGCTCAAGTTTGCACATCAGATTTTGTGAGTGAAATCAGGAACATAGTATTATTTCTGGGCGTATATGATGTACCCAGGCAGTTTTGAATGATGATAACTTAGAAATTCACCTTCTCGTACAAATATAATACGTTGTGGCCATGGCAGTGGGCAAAAAGTGAACTTTAAGGCTAAAAAATGAAACCAGCAGATAGTCTAAATTTAACCACAAATAAAATCCAAAGGAAAGAGGTGGGTCACTCTGTCTATATTCAAAGACAAATATGTAGCTCTGCATTAATGTGTGTGTTTGCTTGCACACATTGTTATCTGTTTTTTGTTTTTTTTTTAATTTAGATGAATGCACACATGCCTGTGTCTGCATTGACTGAATTCCCATAATCCCTTTCTCTGCATAGCCTGGGAGCTACACAAATGTGTGATTCTAAATCCAGCTTTACCAACTCAAGACCATTTGTATAACATAAAGATTAAGGATGACATCAAAGTACTTCTGGGTCCTCTTTGTCACTAAGCTGTCTTCTCCAGACTTTTTAGCTGTGCTTTATGCAGCTTTTAAATGTCAAAAAGAAATGTACTGATGCTTGAAGCACATTTTTAGACAATAGATTCAAAGGGGGTGTTCTTGTAGTGTTCTTATTATTAATATCTGATTTTTTCTTCTCCAGACTTTTAAACTTAGTGAACTACAGAACTCATTTTATTAAACAATAGTTTCATTTTAGGGTAATTATTTTTTAAATATTTTATGTTTACTGCTATTACAACTATAACAGTAACTCAGAAGAACATTATTCTGCCATTCTTCTTATTGTTATCTGATCACTGCACTTCAAATTTGCATTTTAAAATGGAAATAGGCCCAGAAAGTCCTCTCAAGTTTCAAGTTTGTTTTTGATGATGCTTAAGGGTGGAAAACAGAAGGAAACAACATGTAAAGGTTTCTGAATTGCTGTCAAGCTTCACTGAAGAAGATCCAGCAGTTCCACACAATCAAAAACCCTGTTTGGATCTAAAATACTTTTAAAACGGTGTCCTGAGCATCAGACACAGGCCATCACGCTTAGATTCAGATTAAAACTGGATGAGCTGTAATAAAAAAAACAAAAAACACAATAAACACTTGCTAATGTACTCATGCTATGTGTTGCCAGATAAGAAAGCAAGATAAGTTGCTCTTGTAGTAGTTCTTGTCTACGCGCTGGTTACACTGTGTTTACATTTAAGTGCATATATATACCTGTGTGGTTTACCACTGAGATCATCCTGAGGAGTAGATAACAAAGAAACAGAAAACAAATGTGTGGTTGTTACTCAGGACAAGAAAAGATGAAACGTGAGCAGCGTAACTGCTTCACTGTGAGCAGAAATGTGTGCATTAGGCCAAACTAAACCCACAGCAGCTCCTCATGACACCACCTGGAGGCACTGCCACCCCCCTCGAGGCATGAGCCAAAAAAAAAAAAACGCACAGAGTATTAACAGAAGATCCAAACGGAGGACCAGTAGCGCAGCCTCTGTCCACACAGTGCTGCACTGTACACTGATGGAACCCGTCCAGATGTAGAGGTCAGCGGCGGTTGTGTAATAATCCCTTTCTTTCTGCTCCTGTACGTGCACACATCTCTATATTTGGCAGCAAGACATCAAAAAGGTAGCAGCTCTGGGACTCCAGCTGGAGTCATTACTAATTGACAACAGTGGCTCTATGAGAAGTGGGAGGATTGGATAACTGCATGCTGTCACAAGTCATCTGGAACACACGCAGACACACATCTTTCTTCCCAGCAGCTTTTCATGTGTCTTTGAACACGGAAGAGAATTATTCGCTGTTCAGAAATGCAACAAGCAGGGGGCGAGCTCAAAAAGTGCACCAACCGGACGCAAACACCAAAAGAAAGCAGTGTTGCATGAACCTCGGGTGGACATTAGGAGGGTTAAGAAATGTATGTGCCTTACACAGGTGTAGTCAGTTCATTACATTTAGAAAAACAAAAGTAAAGCATACTAGTATGTTTTTTGTGTTGAAAATATACTAGTCAACAGTATTACTTATTTAATATTGTGACAGTGTTACGTTACTTTCTTACTGTACTTAAATGTCGAGTAAAAGTAATAATACATATGTAATTTATACCCAGTTGAGGAAATAATCTCCAGGCTATTGAAGATGTATATCAATATTAACTCACAGGTACATTTTTACTCAGCTCGTCAAGCCTCACATCTTTATTTTCCTAAAGTCAGTGCTTGTAAAAGTTAATGTTTTATCCCAAAAAGTTGATTCTGTTCATCTGGACGTAACTTTTTCAAAGTGACTTCTTTACTCTAAGCTGACTGCAGGTTTCACCTTATAAACAGTACATTGGTTAATAATTTGTAAAACCACGGGCTTCAAAAATAGGGCCCGGGAGCCAAAATCAAACATCAAAAAATCAAAACATGAAGGAAGGCATAGATTTTCATATATTTTACAGCTTTATCTTTACTCATAAAGACCTCCCGCACGGCTAAGTAATAAGGTAATGTTTTGTTTTTTTAAAAAAATTCTGTTATCTTTTTTTCCCACAGAAATATCTGTTTTTGTGCGTTGTTTGCTTTTTTATGATGGATACACTGTGTATCCATTGCACACTATCCATTGTACACATCGGTACACCTTTTCTGTAATTTTACACTTTAAATACATTATCAAGTAGAAAAAAATGAAATTTAATGTTGATATTGCATACATTTTTCTTACGTTAGATCTCTAAATCAACAAATATTTGACCTGCTTACAGCGACACACAGGGGAGTTTCACTGGTCGTGCTAGGTTACATTGTCAAATGTAAATGAACATAGAATGCAACGATTTGCAAATCTCAAAAACATGCATTTTATTAACAGTAGAACTTCAAGAACATATAGAATGTTTCAACTGAGAAAATGTACAATTAAAAAAAAAAACAGATAATTTTTTATTTGATTGCAGTGGCATTTCTCAAAGAACAAACCAACAACATTGAATAAACATCTGGGAACTGAGCTGAGCAGCTGCTGGACGTTCGGGGGAGGAATCTGGTCCCATGTGTGATATTGTATTCTATGAAATATGCAAGGCCTTCGCTGAAAGAGAGACCTCACCTGGATGTGACAACAGGCTGTTCTCAAACCTGTATGTCCCAGCACTGATGGTGACTTTCCACATGTGCAAGCTGCCAATTCCACCGACGTGAATGCGCTCACTTTACTTTGTTATTAATGTTATACATTTATTAAATGTTGTGAATACTAGTTTATGACCACTTTTATGTAGCTAAATTATGTATATAATAATTTTTTTTACCATTTCGTATGTATGATATCATTTATCTTTATTATATTTATTTTGATTTCATATAATCTTATATTTCTTAATAACAATATAAAGATTTCACATCAGTCGTTGTATTTCCACTGGACTTTCTGCAATTTTACTCATTTTCATTTTTAAAAAATTTTTTTTTGTGTACGTTTAAATTTCAAAACCCAATAAAGCAGAATTGAAAGTATAATATAAGACAATTACATGTCTTTTACTGGGTCACTATTTTCTGTCCAAGCAGTGTAAAATTATTAAGGATCCAAGAAGGGCAAGCTGAAGGAGCCCTGTTCATTTCATGAGTAAGCAACACTTTGTGAAGGCAACAGAGTCAGTCATGTAAACTCCAGTTTCTATAAACATGCACAAAGCCCATCTCTGTCTGGTTGTTTTGACAGTTTTTACCATTCAAGAAAGACATTTATGTCTACAGTAATTCATTAAGAGTACGTGGTGATGCTTAGTGTGGCAAATGAAAAAGAAGCACATGGATTTCAACACCAATACAATATAGGTGGCTCTTCATTTAATGATAGCGTGATAAACAATAAACATGGGCAGAAATATTGATGGACAGACTCTGGAAATAAGTTGGAGAAATGCACACCCGCCCTAAATATGTAGAAATCATCCTTCCATATATCAAACTTGAAATTAAACCGGAAAACCATTCAGATTTGAACACATGCAAACACAAGTGTTACTTACATGCAGATGTGCACCTGGAGTACAAATTAGGGCCTTTAGAAACTGTAAGTCATGATACAAGTGCTGGTATTTTTGCCTTCAGTCAGCATGGATTAGATTCTAAAGAGATTACAGGATCGTTTTTTTCCCTCCATTTAAAAACGCAGATATTCCCTGAAAAGCTTAAAGATCCAATTTTACAGGTATTGTTTAACAATAAAATAAACAGCATTCGTACTGAAACACGCCCCACTCTCCTACTAGTCATTCAGACGGTCTTTTTGTTCATCAGGCCGCCTGGCGAGTGAAAGGTGACACGGGAGCAGATTGCATGCCACGTTTGCTCCATCACAGGAGCTTCACAGTTTGACTGTTACCGAACGATGACGCGTGGTTTTTGAAGTGTCGGTGCTGAACAGGGTGACAACTCTGAATGGTGCTCATCACGCGCGATTGTTGTGCAAAATGCGCTGAAATGAGGCTTAATTGCAGCGCAGTTAATGTTTGGTAATGAACCCCGAAGCACCTAAATATGCTTTGCAGGAATCACTCTGTGCAGTTAAAGAGCTGCATTTTGTTTTTCTGAGCGTTTGACAAAGACGGAGATGTTCTCCGAGACCAAATCAGTGCTCGTTTAAAATGTTCAGGAAACGTGACTCACTAGGTGCCTTTGACAGGTGGAAAGTACTTTTCCCCCCATTCATACTAATTTCATACTTGCTGGGTTTGTAAATGCCTTTTTGATGCATTGCACATTTGTATTAGCCTAAAGTCAAAATATGAGTAAGGATGCAAACTGTAACAACCCACTGCTTACTACTGAGGGATGCATTCAGCCTCGGTAGAGCTGGTGTGATTTGGCAGCCAAACACTCCCACTCTTTCTCTGGGTAATGCTCTGGGCTGCCAGCTGACTTCTGGCAAAAGTTACTTTGCAATTTGCACCTTATCAACTCAAAGCACTAATGAGTGTGTGTGTTGAGCCAATATTCAATTAAAGTCATAATCAGCCACAACAGAAATGACTGAAAGTGACAACAGAAACTCTGAATGGCAATTAAACACCGTCATTAAACATACATTATGGAACACAAATGAAATGGCGAGAAGCGTGCTGGTGTGCAGCTTATATGTAATGGTGATTGAGCTGGTGTCAACTGGAATCCATTACTGGTCCCATTAAAGGGCGTCGATTGAGATGCTTATGGGAAGATGGAGCAAGCAGATCAGTTGCTTGAACAGAATGAGCTTGTGGCAGGTGGGGGGGGGGGGGGGGGGGGGGGGGGGGGGGGGGGTAGTGGTATAAACCAGGTTAGTTTTGTTTTCACAGTCAAGCGTTATGGTGCCTGTGCCATTGGGGAAAAGCACTGGAGGCTTACACTCATAAACACTCTCAGTTTTAATGAACAGCAAGGCCCAATTTATCATACAGTCATTGCTACAGTAAACAAAGACACAAAACCTTTTTTCATAACAATGAGGATGCTACATAGCTTACAAGGACATAACATTAATAACTAAAAACCACAGTCTTGGCCTTTTTTCAAGCCCTAGGTAACTTCAGAAAAGAGATACGGTGACTTTTGTGGGTATGATGAAACCAAATGGTAATAAGTATGTTGCTTTGTTTGCTTTGTGATAGTAATTTGTCTTTGCACGGGTGCACGTTTCGGGGCAATGGCACTTAATAAAAAAACAACAACAAAAAACAAAACAGCATCTTATAATATAATGCTGATTATATTCAGGGCAGATTTCTCTGAAATCAAAAAATAATAAGGAAACTTTAGATAATGTGAATACAAAATTAATGCAATTATTCTTCCCTCATCACAGCACACACTAATTTCAGTTGTAAATGCTAAAAAATTCTAATGAAATCAACTGCTGGCGCCTAGACTTTATTTATTACACATCACACTATGATTATATCCCCAAACAATCCAAACTTTAATTAGTCGAGTTTGGTTTTGGGTAATTAAGCTATAATCTTTACTATAACAATTGTAATGTACTGTATGTATCTATGTCTGTATGAACCCTTCTAAGTCATTGTTTTCTCCTTCTTAATGGGTGGGCCAACGTGACCTTCACACAAACTGTACAGTTCTTTTCTTTGTGTTTTGACATTGCAAGTAACAATGTTTGATGCTATAACAATGAATTATTATTTGTTCGGCAAATTCAGACAGTGATGATTAAAAAACAGTTTTCAAAAACTCCAGCATGACTTTGGTTTGGAGCGGTAGTCCCATCCTGCTGTAGTAGATAGCTAGTTAAACAGTACCTTGTTTACTGCCTTGTTTATTAGTTGTTGTGTTTTCATTGTATTTTTTGCACTTTAAAAAAAAATCCATAAACAAAAGCGTGAAGTGTAGTCCTAAGTAGCTAGCTAATGCTAGCAACGTTGTTTAAAAAGCTTCATCCATGTACTGTGTGGCTCATCCTGGCACATTCTTTTATCAGTTTCAGTTTTATTTGTCATATGCAAGTAAGCACAGGGTCAACATCACAATGAAATGTATTTGATGAGCAGAAGACAGTCACTCAGCAGTACAGTACGGTAAAAAAAAAAATAGTAAATAGCAAAATATTAATAAAATGTAGTAAAATTTTGACTGGGTTTGTACAGTATTGCACGGAGTAGTTTGTTTTCTAATATAAATTAGGGCTGTCAGCGTTAATCACGTTAAAATGGCGTTAACGCAAAACCCGCGTTAACGTGGCAAATCTCCGATAACGAGTTAACGCGGATCGCCCTTTGTGCGGGGCTAAACGGCACTAACGCATTAATAGAGCTTCCTGCACTAACTCGATTAACGCGTTAGCGCCGTCCAGCCCCGCTCAAGGCACTTCATGATGACTGATGTCAGTGCAACAGGACGGTAGTCATTCAAACAGGAGACCACTGATTTCTTAATAATGGGAGCGATTGTAGATGTTTTGAGGGACGTGGGGACCACTGACTGCCTCAGGGAGAGGTTGAAGATGTTGGTGAACACACCTGCCAGCTGGATGGCAGGGGTGTTCTGTTATGATTTCCATGACAGAGTCATGCTGAACTCACTTTATTGCAGAGCCTGCCACAGACCTTTAGATCCTGGGCATTCAACGCTGATTTTTGGCCTCATACCTTGCGCACAGAGATTTCATCAGATTCTTGGAATCTTGATGTTTTTATGACAGCATTGATGATGAGAGGTTTGAGGAATGAGGGCTGCGTGAAATGTTCTGGCTACTCTCTCTCACACAGACACGTGCTTGGGTTTTATTGTATCATTTTCTTTGTTTCCCCTTTCTAGTTAATTTGTGCTTCTCACCACTTGGAGAGCACCAAACACACACACACACAAACAAACCTACACAGTTAGCAAAGGCTTCACCCATGTTATTGCCTTCTCTTTGTTTCCAGTCCATCCTTATTGCACCTATAGCGGACAGAAGAGCGGGAGACAAACTGTGATTTAGTATCAGTTTAAACTAGGAAACCGAGGCCCGCAGCTCTGCTTTATCAGCGGTGCTCCATCTTGCCATGGGAGACACGAGAACTCATTTAGGGTGTTGCCAGAGATGGTCTCGCAGCAGCCGATAGCACGGTTGAATTACTTTCTCGCCTCCACTCTTTTATTTTTCTCAGTTTGTCTGCCTGTGTGTACGTGTTGTATGCCTGAAGGTATGGCAGCAGGTGGAGCGACTGCCATTTGGAATAGTTTGCGACTGCTGACACTCGAAATTATGCAAACTCAGTTTTGTATCATCATAAAACAGACACACACAGATACGGGGCTAATAATGAGAACAATAAGCTGGATCTCATCCTCCAGAGTTTTAAAAGAAGAAATGATAATTACCAGGAATCATTTCTGACAATGAGTGATTTTTGCTGTGTGTTTGTGTGACTCTTCATATTGTGCTACAGATGGCTCTAGGGTCACCATGGAGACTGGTGACATATCATCGGGATGTAGTGGGTGGTTTTGGCTTCCTGGTGTGTTCAGGGAGGTTGGAGGAGGGTGTGTAGGGGTCTGTTTGTAATTCACAAACCGTAAAGCTCTATTAATCTGGAGTTTTTCATATATATTGTATATAATATGAACTCTATATTTGCTGGTGTAGAGTTACTCTGTGAGCAACAATAGTAGTTCTGTGTTTTATGTGTGTAATATTAAGCAGATCTGGGTACTTATCATCTGTAAAGCCACTTAGAGAAGCCTGATTAAGAGAAAATCTAATTGGAGAGGCATCTCGGCTTTCTAAACGGTTTGATTGGCAGGTGAGCTCTGATTGCTGTAGCGGCAGAAATCTCTCTGAAAAACAACAATGAAAATTCACACTGATTTGGAGCTCTGTAGTAAAAAAATGTTCATCTGACTGAAACAACCTGACTTTTAAGCCATTGTAGCCACACAGGCAGCAGAAACGAGTGGGAAAATTAGATCCAAGGATTGTAGCAATAAATCTTGTTTAAACTGGATCGCTCTCTTCTGCTGTGATTGGTTTTGCTGTCAGACAACTAATGATGCTCTGGGAATTTGAAAAGGTCACTTGGCAGCTAAATGGGTCAGCGGTGGAGTTGGCTAGGTTGCTTGTTAAATGTTTAACGGGATGTTTAACGGAATTCTGAGTAGCTTCTGAAATGCTTCTTTTTTTTTTTTGGATTGAGATGTTCCAGCAGGTCCCTGTGCATGCTTATAAGGAATGGCTTATTCTAGCATCACAGATAAAAGCTGATTAATAAAATAATGTTTTAAAAAAATGTTTGGTGTGTGTGTGTGTTTGAATTGGATTGAAGTCAGCTCATATTCTTAGCATAGTTTGTTTGGAACCTGACCAAGGCCTTCCCCCGAGTGTGACTACAGCATTCATGTCTGCACAAAAATCTACATTAACGTAGAAACTGGATAAGCTGGTCAGTTAAACTGTGACATGAACAGCATATAGTGTTTGTTTACATAAGAGTTGCATTTTTTTTAACCATTTAAAGCCAAATGTGTCATACTTGATACATCATGAGTGTGATTTTCTCCCCGCAAAAAATTAAGTAAATTGCACAGTACATGGTTAAAAAATTAATTAAAAATCAAGAAGAACAAATGCCTGATGTAGCAAATTTGATACAAATTAAAACTAATATAAGAAAATTCAATTCAATTTTATTTATGTAGCGCCAAATCACAACAACAGCCACCTCAAGGCGCTTTATATTGTAGACCCTACATACAGAGAAAAACCCAACAATCAAATGACCCCCTATGAGCTAGCACTTTGTTGATAGTGGGAAGGAAAAACTCCCTTTTAACAGGAAGATACCTCCAGCAGAACCAGGCTCAGGGAGGGGCGGCCATCTGCTGCGACCGGGTTAGGTGAGAGAAGGAAGACAGGACAAAAGACATGCTGTGGAAGAGAGACAGAGATTAATAACAAGTGTGATTCAGTGCAGAGAGGTCCATTAAAAAAATGAATATTTAAATTCTTTTGTTTTTTTGTGGGGTTTTTTTTGTGTGTTTTGCTAATTTCTAGATGCACAATTATTTATAATTTAAATGATTTTAAATTAATTTTACAATAAATAAAAATGAAAAAAAAGTTTTTTTTTTCCTTTTCGGTGACTTGAAAGTACACTGGAAGTTGTTTTGTACTTTTTGGCTTTAGACACGACACTCATGCAATCAAGAAATACTAGGATTCCAGAAAAGCAGACATGACTGTAGCACATCACTTCTAGAGATTTGTCATCTCTATCTTCCTCGTATCAATATACCAACATACACTAAATGAAGACAGAGGAGATCAAGGGACAACTTCTGCTTAGCTACATGATACATTATGTGTATATCATGAATGGTTGGCATTGAGGAGCTTAAAGTATATTTAAGGTAAAGGTGGAGGTCCTGTTGCAAAACTTGACTTTCTTCCTGTATGTAGTTGTCCTAAGTCTAGTCCATAATGTTACAGCAAAGCCGCCAGAACACAGAATGGACCAAAACACAGAGGCTCAGGATGTGCAACTTGAGTTTTATTTAAAATGATTGTGGCAAGATATAAACAGTGATATATACAGGGTGTGAATCAATACGAACAGTGAGCAAACGGTAACACTAGTGAACAGCCGACAGCTATATACAGGAGTGTGGACAAAACAATGACAGCAGTGAGTTCTAGTGAATTCCAGTGAACATGAGCTATGAGTACTACAAGGGCTAAGAATAAAAAAAGCTATATACATAGACATGAGCAAATGGTCAAAGTCATGGAAACGCTAACTGTGAGGATGCAACAGGCAAATACTTACTAAAGCTGCATGAGTTACATGGACAGGGATAGGAGCATGACAAGGGACGTCCAGAGCTAGAGTGGGGCACGTGGACGAGTGAGCCGAACGTCAGAGGCACTCTAACACAAGGAGAGGAGAATCAGAGCGGAGCCAGTGGAACTAAAGGTAAGTGATTCGTGCGTGAGAGGGGGAGGCCAGGTTTCAGGAGTCCAGTTGAGTGTGTAGACCGATCTGATCCGAGAGATCCCAGAAGTGAGGCAGAGAAGCAGGCAAGTGAGCTTCGGAGTGGAGTCTGTGCTGAAGCTGGGGCTGCGATGTGGTAATTGAAACCAGCGACCAAGACTGAGAGTATTGTTAATGGTTTGGAAGAATGGATCCGTGGATTAAGGTGTTTAGCTGACGATCTGATGAAGAGTAGTTATGTGCGTTGGTCTTAAATACGACAGCAACTAATCAGCCCCAGGTTCAGCTCCCAGGAGAGATGAGGTCGACTCCGCCCAGAGGAGGAACATGGCACAGTGGAAAAATACTCCTTCTCACCCTGACCATGACACATAAAAAGCAAAACTCCTTATATAAGAGGTTGAAATGAATGGAGTTCATTTTGTTGGTCATAATATAAAGCTTGAAAAGTCTTGTTGAAACACAAAAACTTGTTCTATTTACTGACAACAGCCATTTCTTCATGTAATCGTATCATGGTGTTGAAAACATTCGTGCACTGTGGTGCACACGATGCACTTAAACAGTGAGAACCTTAATGCTTCAGAGTTCTTTTGGAGCACGTCTTTGGATTGAGGAACAAAAACCGGAGCATACAAACAGGGAATACATACAAAATCAGCATAAAACTGTGACTTAACAACCAACGGATCATCAGGTAGTCAAATGAGCAAAGTGACTATCTGAATATATCTACTATATCATATAAGCAAACTAAAGATGACATTTCACAAACATCATAAGCACTATTAATAAAGATAATTCAACTTCATTTCTTTCTTTCTTTTTTTTTTATCTTTAATTAAATACCACACACAAAATATATGTTTGCTTCAAGATTTATTTTGGCCTTTATTCAACAGCATGGTACAGAGGAGAAATGATGGGGTAGTAAGACATAAATGGTCTGAAGCAGACTCAAATCCAGACCTCTACAGTTATCAGCATGTGAGTTCCCCACTGAACCTGGTGAGCTATAGCACACAGATACACTTAAAGAAATGTATTATCAATATAAACTGATTATTTCTTGATCATAAAAATATTGCATTTTGAAACTCAGAAACATTGCTAAACATCGAGCATCACAGAGGACCTGTGGACGAAAATCACAAAAGAACTAATCAAGAAAACACCTAAAGGTTAAATAAATTTGTCGATATGTTTCAAAGTTCATTAAAACTCAATGTCATGAAGATGCATCTAAAATATGTTAAACAAACGAGGTCTAGTATAAAAGCAAGCAAATTAACAGATGAACACTATATACTACTGTTGTATGTTAGTGTATACAGTACATATACACTAAAATGAAATACATGTTTGATTTCAATGAGTAAAATGTGTTTCTAAAGGTGAATATGGTTTCAGTAGTAAGTCAGTCATTTTCATTTCAGTTGTGAGACGTTGATTCAGATGACCACGATGTCCTTGCTTCACCTGCTCCGTCTGAAAAGGTAGAAAATAGCTGAAATGACTTCTTCCTTCAGAATTATATCAGAAAACGTAGAGAATTATTATTTAGCTTTTGCAAATGTATAAATCCATTTATACATTAGGGGGCAATTACTTTTTTAACATAAAGCCAGGTACTTTGATTAAACTTTGTTCACTTAATAAGTCATGCAAATGTAAAAGCTGCATTTTGTATTTTCTTGGTTTATCTTTGTCTAATATTAAAATGTGTTTGATGTCTATACATGAATTATATGTCTATATAATTTAAACTACATTAATACTAAATGTTATGAACACGCAAGGAAAAGCAACAACAGTTAATTTCTTTAAAAACGCAAACATGAAGGTAAAAAGCATCAGTGATTGTGACAAAGTGGGTCAAAACACCATTCGTCTACATTCTTAGTTAACATTCTTGTTTTGATTCATCCATTTATCATATGTAGTCTGCAATGGGCATACATTTACTATCCCGGGTTTGTTTGTGTTTTGCACTTTTACAGATTATATAATATAACATCTTGGTTTAAATCAATTCTTACAAGTTTGTTAAGTTAACATGTTATGTATTTCAACTGTTAATTGGTTTAATTTGAACTCACCTCACTTACCTGCGTTCCAGAAACTAAAGGAGAAAATGTGGTTTTATTTCCTGTATTTATAGCTTCCTGGGTTAATTGGAGGTCACAGGAAGAGACCAGGTGAAGAAAGGTGGAGAACTTTTGTAATTTAATAAAACTGATTTTGGAGTGTTTATAGATGTATAGATTTATCTATGGATTTAGTATTGTGAAAATTTCTTGATTATACTGAATAGTTTTATTGCTAGTAATGAGTAGCAGTACAGATTGGAGTATGGAAATGTTTGTCTTACCTACCTAATGGAATGGTCCAAAGAAGAACTTGTTTGGTTAAGTGGACTATTTAAGCAGATGAATGCAGGTG
>VUQR01008300.1:38349-53799 GCA_015108515.1 Hemichromis elongatus | reverse complement strand
ACCTGCTGGTAGGTTGATGTAGGTTGGTGCTTGTCCATGCAGAGCTCTGAATGTCAAAGTCAAAATCTTGAATTGGATTCTGAATTTTATGGGGAGCCAGTGCAACTGGATCAGCAGAGGTGTAACATGGGAGTACTTGGAGGACTTGGTCAGAAGCTTTGCAGCAGCATTCTGAATAAGTTGCAGATGATCCTTTTAGAGGCTTTAGAGGCTTTACATAAACAAGTGAACAAAGAATTACAATAATCCAAACGAGATGAGACAAATGCATGGATGACCATTTCTAGTTCTGAGCGTGATACAAATGGGACTCAGCTTATTTTTTAAATGATCAAAACAAGAGAGAACCAATAAATTAGCATGAGTTTCCAAAGTCAAAGCTATTTTGTTTCACTGTAACACCTGTACTAATTTTCCTCCATGACGTAATAATTAAAAAAGACTAAAAGTAACACCGAAACTAATAAATACTAAACTAAAATGAAACATTTTTTAAACAATAATAACTAAACTGAAATGAGAAAATCATGCACGAAGACGAAATGTCTTCGTGCATGATTCCCCCCTCACTACACAGAAACCTTGTTTGTCTGGTTATCTCTATATTTCCCTTTAATCATTTGGACAAAATCCATCAAAACACTTGGGACTCCAACATTTCAGTTGAAATATATTTAATAGTAACAAAATAACATTAACGTATAACATTAATATAAATTGAACAGCGGACATTGTACAACAGTTCCTGAGTTGTTACACACATCGTTGACACTAATGTCTAAAATGACACACTGTTGTTACTGACAGGCTCAACACTGCAGATACACACTGAACAGTGAATACTGTAAATGTAATTCCAATAAACAGTTTATTGCAATATTTACAATAAGGTATGGAGTGCTATGAATTCAAATGAAAAGATCCAAAAAGTATATGTATGTATATACATTTATAATACTGAGTCAAACCTGGACAATATGTCCAATACTCATAAAATAATTAGTAAAGCACAAAAGGTCACTTATACACAGAACAGCACTCCAAGAAATCATCAACACCACCTTTATAGTACATATTGAGTTTGCAGCATATTGGAATATATGGTGTTACAATTCACACTTTATTCTGTACTTGTACATGTTTGTTTTCATTTGTAAATATAGTCATATAGGCTATTAAATTGTGCCTTCTAGTCAGCTTATGAGCCTTTTGCAGCCTGCTACTTATTGCCTGTTTAACTACAGTATGTACAAAAACATGGTTCGTCCTCTGCATGTGAAACAAACTAAGAACGAAGATGAAGTAAACAATTTACGTACACTGTAAAAAATTGAGGAGCAGCTATAAAAGAGGATTTGTCCAAAAACAGTGAAGGAATGTAGTTTACAGTAACCTTCGTGATGACACTGTGATATAAACATCGACCTCCACAGGTTTGAAATCGTTTTATTGTACCGTAGCTTTATGTTGAGTATAAAATGAGAAAAAAAACAACCAAATATTCTCATGGAATTTGATACTAATAGAGAAAATTCAACAACAACAAAAATCAGTGGCATTATAAAACTCAACCAAGTGCCACAAAATGATACTAAAATTACTTTGGCAAGTCGGCTGATTTGATTTTGATGTGCATCAGAGAATAATGTGCCATGTTAGACTCCAAACGTTACCGAGTGGAGCATCATTGTTGCAAGTTAACTCGAGTTTATGTTATCGTGGTTACATCGCGTCCTCTGTGTCGGCTGTCAAATAACAAAGGAAGACTTGTGGCGGAAATGACCCTGTGAAAAACAGGAAGTAGAAAGTTACCTTAAATTTTCTTCTTTTTTTTTATTTGACTTCTAGTGAATGCGGAGTGCTTCGTAGGCTTACCTCGTCTGCGTCTCCATATTCAACACTGCTGTTCTGTGCAGGCCAATTGTAGCTGAAATAAAGGGAAACAGAATAAATTTAAGGAGTCAGGATTGTATATCCTTTCATCAGAGCTGCAGATTGTACTCACTTATTTTCATTGTGGCCTTTTTTGTGGAAGCATCCACGTCTGAAGGAATGACAAATGGAAACCGCCACGCACAAGAACGCAACCACAGCACCGAACACTTTGAGGAAAATCCCCAGGATGTCAACGTCATCTGCAACAGGGTGCAGAGAAGTGCTCGTGAGAGAGTTATGTCATTCCCACACTCCTAAAATCCTCACTTAATTGTTATTGGCTTCGATGAAAACAAGACGAAGAATTTCATGTTCATTAAATAAACTAACTCAAGATAGCAAACAATGAAACAAATGCTTTTATCTGCCTGTTTATCATTTCAAAGCAGCTGATGTACAGTAACTAACTGTGATATTTAATAAAACAACAAATTAGATTTTTTTAGATGAATTGCGGTGGATGTTTTGTGTTTTTTCTTTTCATTATGTTTACTATAAAAATGTTCAAAAATGAACAACTCATACAACAAAATGAATGCCTATCGTGTGCAAAAACACTTTAACTGTGTGGACAGCTGCTTTATCCTTTCTGCTTCATGTTCTAGCTGCAGAATACGCTGTCATGGCCATGCTAGCATATCAGGGACATGAGTGTCTGAAACTGTTGCTTCCCAGTGAGGTGCTGAGTTCAGACTGACCTGGACAGCTGGAGCTCTCCTGCGTGCATTTTGCTTGCAAAAGGATGATGCTCAGTAGGGTGAACTAGTCTCCCTTAGCTGCCTCCAAATAGCAGTTATAAGCACAAAGTATGCTTGGCCTTTAAATAGTTTATATAATATTTAGTGGGAAAAGTGGTGCTTGGGGGGAAAATGAAAAAAAAAAACTCTTATGTTTGCTTTACAATAAAGTTTCTTTGTGTTGATGTAAAGTTTCTATGTATATATTTATTCCTACATGTGTGATTGAAGCCTCAGCTGTCTGTCCTGTCTGTGTTCATGTGTTTAAACTTCCTTCTGTCATTTCACACTTGTTCTCTTTGCCTGTGTGATCAGTTTACCCGTTTAGACTTGTTTCTAAAATGGAATCGTGAAACTTTAGAGTCAACGTGTCTGATTTTACTTGTGGCTTAAAGTGCTGTCCAAAGAGTTGCTTGGCTGGTGTGAATGTCACTCACAGACTTCCATTATTTGCGTGGGACACTGTGCATGCCCTGCATCGTTCTTTGCCTGGCAGTAGTACTCCCCCGCGTCCTCCTTCCTGACCCTTCGAAATTTCTGTGGAGACATTTTTAGAAAACTGTCAATGCACTGACACGCAGATGAACTGTCAACAATAGGATGTCTGGCTGTGGTTGAATATAGCGTCATTTTGGTCTTCAGATGGATTTACGGGCCGCTTTTAATACTGCTGTAACATTTTAGATTAGAGGGCATCGCGTCATGTTTTATAACATGGTTAAATTTCTGCCAGATGTTAAACTTTTACCTGGAAACACATCAGCTTGGCTTTAAATGCAACATTATCCTTGTTCCATATGGCAGGTTTTGGTTAAGCGTTCTTACTGGCTCTTTTTACACACGAGGATTAATCCTGCTCTTAGTCATATGATGCTTAAGGTTTTATTTAGATTAAGCGGGTAACATTTACATTAGATAAGCTCTGACAGAGAATACTTGGCACTAATGAGTCCTGTCTACAAACAGAACAGACAGGCAGGGAGAAGAAGTTTATATCTGTTCATTTAATAATAATAATAATAATGATGATAATAATAGTAAATACTGAGCGCTGCCACGCCTCAGAGATAGTTTGCGCAGACAATAGAAACTGAAATTATAAAGTCATAAATATAGCAAGAACAGGATGCTTGTCATTTTGTACCAGGCCGCCGGTGTCGGGGTTGATGCTGTAGGAAGAGTTGGCAAACTTCGCGCTGTTTTTGGGATCCTGCGGAAGCTCTTCATTGTTGTGAAACCAACGGTACTGAGGAGTGGGAAAGCCCTCATTTTCCAGACATCGCAGCTCCGTTGATGTTCCCACTGTGACGGCCTCTGGCACACTGCACCGTGGTACAACTGGTTTCACTGCACACAAAAGCACAGCTTCACATCAGGCTGCTGAAGGTTGTGTAGCGTTTACACCCTGCTGAAAGCGATACTGTTACTTACTAAATGACTAAAGGGTAAAATTTCAGCAGGAAGTGTGCTAAGTTTCACCAGAACTGTTCTACTTTTTAGAGTATTTAATGACCCAAGATTGCTCCACAGCACATTCATCAGTGTGAATGTTAGACAGAAAGCATGAAGGTATAAAAAAAAAAGTACTGCCACTACATGGTGTATTTATGTTCACACACTGAGCATAAAAGATGGATAGATGTCACTTATATAGTCTCTGTCTTTATGCCTTGGCTTCAATTTCTTGTGTTTGAGCGAGTGATCTAACTGAGAAACGCCTAAATCATATCCTGCCTTATTGTCAATTTTTATCTTGATGAAATCATAATTTACACAATTAACAACATACTGTGCTGCCAGGATTTAAAAGTAGCAACTATGCCTATAAAATTAATCAGGAAACTGTTAACTGAGCGCAAAGATCAAGTGGGTGATTTCCTCATAGACTCCCACACAATCTGTTTGGAACCAGAGGTGGTGCCACCTGCTGGTCACTATAAAGAATGCAGGTTTAAAGAGCATCCACACTGGCTTCACTTTTCAGACCCACGGGGTCTGTCCATAGTGTCCATGGTGGTACACAGTTCATATACAGGCAGTGGTTATACCACATACATCAAACACTGCTGGCACTGTGTTTCTCTGTGTGCAGGCCCGGGTTTGCTACAGGCTCCATGTCTAAAGACAAGTCTGTGACTCCCTGAGGTGAAGTGTGTCCTCAGCCATTGTATGGTGGCAAAGAGAACTGTCATCAAGTGATACGTAAGGTTAAAGTTGGAATTGTTATAATGTTGCCACAAGCCCCAGATATCCCAAGTGATTTATGTAAGTGGGTGTTAAATGGTTGTGATTGCTGTCCCACCAGGCCACTAGCTTAATCTACCAGCACCTCAAAGGCAACGGCTCTATGCATGGCAACCTCGCACTAACAGCAATCATGATGTAGCTTAATATTTTAGTTTAGTATATTTTAAGTTGAGTGTAAACTGTATAAACTGTCACATAATCTAATTATATATTCGATCATAAGAACAAAGTGTGATTAGAACTTTAGAGAGTTGATGATGACTTTTAGCTCTGCTCTCCATACCTCTTACTGCAAGGCTAATAAGTATTTCATCAAAGTCCCTTTGATCATCGATGGCGGCCACCTCGCAGCGGTACTCTGCTGTGTCTGATCGAGTGGCATTGAAGATCAGAATGTTGGCCGGCTCTCTGAGCTGAGCTCTGTTCTCCAAGTCCCCTTTTGGAGGAAGACAGAAAGAGAGAGAGAGAAAGAGAGAGAGAAACACTTTACAATTGCTCATTCAAATACACAGCGTGACTTCACGGCTTGAAAACAGAATTTGGAGCCAAGGTCTTTCAAGGAAGCATTCACTCAGCTAAGCTTGAGTGCTGCGACTTTGCTTTGAAACTTTGTGCTCTACTGGTTTCTCTAAAAGACAGTTTCCAAGAGGTTTACCTGCAATCTTGTTTTGAAAGTACACATAACTGGGAACACCATTTTTAATCTTTTTCCACTCAATCCTTGGGTTGTTTGTCGAGATGGACTCTATTAAGCAGGTCAGTTCGATGGCTGGGAAGGAAACAGAATGTGTGACAGCATGAGAGAGAGAGAGAGAGGGAGGCTAAATCTGGAAAAAAGAAATGGTACTTTGGTTAAATAGGTTAGAGTGATTTTTGAGCAACTCACGCTCAAACTCATTTGCCCAAACAATCTTGTCCGTGGTCCGGAGGATTACCCCAAGTGATGATGGAGTGTGACCTGTGGAGAAAAAAAAACACACACACACAGGCAGTAAACGCTGAGTAACTCCGATTGGACATGCGACCATTTTCATTAGCAGACATTATCAACCGGGCATGTTGCCTAATAAACAGTGGATTAGACCGATAAATACAGGGGACGTATGTGTGCTACACATGTCTAATGAACTCCTTGTAGAAATATCCTGTCATTAACATTTAACTTGAATCTTTTGTGGTGTTTAATTGGATAATAATGTGACATGATGAATCGCTGGAAGAGACCAGAGCTAGTTGTAAATGATAATGAAAGAAAACAGAGATTTGACACGGAGGACTCTGTAAATATTTGGATAGTGACCCATTTTTTGTTGTTGCTCTTGTTGTCAGCTTTAATCCTGCGCAAGATGAAATCCAGACCGAGAATGCAGTAGACAATGTAAGTAAGCGAACAGACAAGAGCCAAAGTCACTTTAGCTCAGTTACTAAAGATCAGCAATGCTCCTGTAACAAGTTGCAGGACAGAATAAAAGGATTTGTGTTTAGTACTGCAGCACAGCCGGCTCAGACAAAGTAAATGACACACAGGCTTTAGCCATTAGTAAACATGACAGTTATATTGACTTTATTTCACACTGGTTGTTTTAGAGCAGTAATATAACAGAAAGGCTTCAAACATAAACTGTATATAGAAGATGGATGGTGCCACTGTAACCTCACTGAATTCCTATCTTGTAGCCTCAAGCTACACGCTCACATGCGGTCGTAAGTAAAAATGCTCCTAGTAACTAATTTGCTAGTTATTTAAACAAGAGAAAAAGTCAACCGTCAGAGAACATTCAGAACTGAAGTGAATCTAATGATGAGGTTAAATATTAGCCATACAATAACTGCACATGTATTTGAGAGCTATTTGAAACCGCTAATCACATTTCTTGATAATCAAGTCGAGTTTTAAATGTCAATCTCTGGCACACTGTGCCTTAAAATAGCAGTTGCGGTGTTCTACGTCTCAGTACCGACAAACCGCCGCTCTGGTTTGTGGCTGGTGGCATCACATTTCTGACCAGGGTGGGAGCTGCCACTGCATATTAATAAAAACTGAATAAGTAGCTTAGCTGACTAGTATCTCTGGTGCCAACTAGCAAGAGGCGGAACATTTTAATGTGTAGAAGTAGTCGCATGCATCTCTATTTGGTAACTGCAAAAGCAAGCCTAACTTGTTGTTTTGTTTTCAAAAGGATGTGAAACTAACACAGATCCTTCAGGAAAGTGTTTACTGAGGTCACAGGTTAAGTCAGCAGTCCAGTAATTTTCCCATAAACAGACTTTCTGCAACCAGGAGAAAACCCAGGAGAAAGAATGGAAGTAGATTTGAAGCAGATCTCCCTCTGGCCTCACTTTTCCAGCCTGGAGCTTATGTCCAAATTTTATGCAGAGCCTGTGGTTCCCATCTTGTGTGTGGGCTTTTCTTGCTCAGTCCCCTCACCTGCATGTCAGGTTAACAAGCCATTTTAAACTGGCTGCAGGGACAGGTATATCCTCTAGCTATTACAAGTGGGTATAGTTATTGCACGTATGGTCATATTACTTGATCATATAATATAAGACACACATAACGGAGTTTTCTTCCTGTTTGTTAAGGTGCCTGGGTCGTCGAACTAGAGTTTTCAGTTTTCCATTATTGAACTTTTGATATTATTTATCATTTCTAGTTTTTTTGTTTCTTTGTTAGTGTTCTGCTTCCTGGTTTCTGTCTGTGTTCTTTAGTTGCTCTGTCTCCCCTGTCTGCCGTATCCCCTTGTCAAGTCCGCGCCTCTGTGTTATGTTTCCTGTTTTACTTTGAAGTCCGTGTCTCAGTTTATTGTATCAGGTTTTGCTTCCCTTGTCTCGTTAGCCTTGATTTGCCCCAGCTGTGTTTCCCTCCTGTCTCCCATTCCCTGATTGCTCCCTATGTGTATTTAAGCCCTGTGTTTTCCTTTGTCTGTGTTCTGATCTCCATCATCCCACGCTGTTCCATCATCCGCCCAGTTTCTGTAGTCCTGGTTTAGCCAGTTTTCTGTTTTTGTCATTTCGAGTCTGCACTTTTGGGTCCACCATTCCTCCTATCTCGCCAGCACACAGCCCTCATATGTCACTGTTCTTCCTTTCCACTGTCACCAAGAGCTCAAAGTGTGTCGTTTAATTGTTAGGATTTCCTGTCTTACTGTAGAGTCTTTATCTTTACAAGTGACTTCTGTTGTGATTTGGTACTATATAAATACAGTTTAACTGAACAGAATACAAGTTTTAATTTGTTTTAAAGTGACCGTTACACTGGACTTTAACTATTAAGAAAAGGGAGCTAGTGATGATATCTTTATATAAAGCAGTTTGGGATGATTGATTTCTGACAAAAACACAGCTGCAGAGATAGTTTGCATCACAAGTTTGCTACATATCACGATATTATGGATGACGATGCGCCCCTAAGGAATAGCTGGAAATGGTCAATGATGTGTCACCCAGTAGACCAGAAAGCCCCCAAGTCATTTCAGTATTTGGTGCAGTGTACTATTAAAGCATTTACTCACTGAAGAAAAAAATATTGGTTTATAGAAGGGGTGTGCAGTTCACTTAGCTGTAATAACACTTGTTTAAAAGCCATTCACACTAAAGTATTACTAGATTGAAATGTTTATGTTGTTTTTTCAGGGCTAGCTCCTTCACTAAATCATAATACTAATTTATACTAAGGTTGTGAAATAAATAATTTATCAGGATCCTCGAACAAATCAAATCAGAAGCACAAGAATAACTTCACAGCGGGAATGAGCTCACATTTGAACCATACTTAATCAACCATCTTCGTTTCCCTCTGGCACAAACATAACACATGAGACACGCTTATTTTAAGTTCAGTGCTTGAGTGAAATGCTGAAAGCAATCAGTGTTATTTTTCAAATGTCAGATTATAACGGCGAGAGGCGTAATTCACAAGTTTTGTTTAATTTGGGCCAGCCGAATGACAATTTAAGTGGAAAATACGTGAATCTGGGGAAGAGACGGGCGTGCAGTGTGACATCGAATTAAGGAAATGTGAAAATTACTGCTCGGCAAACACAAATAATTCAACAGTGCATCTTTACTGAGGCTAAATAAGTAGGTTTCTACCTTCCACTGGTACCCTATAGTCAACATTTTTTGTTCCAAATGCAGTAATTACTGGGTACACACACAACGAGAAGCACCCATGCTGAGTAATGAAGGCAATCATGCTCCCAGTGGGGGCAGTAGTTAGGGTTTCAAATAGAGGCTGAAATTAGACAATAATAATCTGAGCCGCCCCTGAATACAACAAGACATCCCTCCTGTGTTCCCGAGGCAGCGTGCACTCTGACTAACTCTGAGGGATTTAAGCAGCCTTGTTAGGACACGGAGCGTCCCTGAGTTGTACATTGTGACTGGGAGCCAAAGGGAGAGCGAGCATATAGCCTGGAAGTGATGAAAACATGGGTCCAACCAAAGCATCCGGTCTTATAAGCACAGCTGCGGACAGTGATGAGATCTGACTCGCAGGTCTCAGCTTCCGTCTCTGCTGCTGACTTTCCCACCCTGTACATCAAGGGCTATTTTTACCACAGCAGTGACTGGACATCCCGAGAGACACGACGAAGGCCCGTCCAACTGAAGCTCCCTCGACATACGCGCGTACTGACCCTTCAAAATGCCCTTTGAACTGCTTCTTCCAGATCTGTGAGGTACTCATTTTGAGAAACAATACGTAAAAAAAAAAAAAAAAAGAAAGAAAGAAAGAAAAACAAAAGCTCTTTCAAATATTGGAAAATTTAATTAAATCTGCAGCTGCAATCACACTGCAGACTCAAAGCATCACGTAAGAGGAAACACCCGCTTTCGCAGTGTTATGGGTTGCAACATAGCCGTGTGGGATGTGCTTTTCAAAGTTTACAGGAAACAGATCTGCTTGAGTTCATCTGTTTTCATAAGTATTTGTAACACTGACAAAATCTCCTTAGAGGATACATCTCCCATGTTTATCTGAACAAAGACCATGGTGAAAACCAAGTTTTTAGCCCTTATTATCTGGGGTGAACAAAATCTAGATCAGTGCGCACCGGTTGGATAAGCAAGCACGGCGTTAACAGGATGTTAATAAAGGTTTTTCTCATCCCTCTCCCAAATAATGCAAAATGTAGGACATGGGAAAGAGTAACCGCAGTCAATTAACATGACAATGTATAACTAATTACTAATGCCAGCTTAAAATAAAAGCACGCAGACAACAATGTTTGGTGCCCTCCCTTCCCCCGTGACACGGTGCAGGCTGAAGAGAAGACAATGTTTCTGAATTATGAAAATAATCTCAGCGCTTGCTGGAAAGCAAACAGGGGCTCATTTTTAATCCCTCTGTCATTCTAATGCAAAGACAAAGTAGGTCTATAGTCAGTTCTGAGAGAAACTGGCTTTTAAATAGCCACATTCAGCAATCCTCTTACGCTCTAAATATGAAAACAACCACCCGTCCCTGTCCCTGCAACAAAAAGTTGTTGATCCAGTGAATCTATAAAAAGCTTTTTCTCAGACATTCCAGTGCAGTCGCAGCAAATATGCCAAAGACAGTGGACGGAGCGAGGAGGACCACTGGGATTCGCAGCATACTGGAGTGACTGCATAACAGAACAACTCAACGCTCAAGTAGATTTGATTAAGGCGGTTATGTTGTTATAAGAACTGGGAGGAAATAAACTGTTCATTATAGCTACACACGTGACACAATGACTGCAGCACCTCAGAGAGATGAAATATAGATGCAGTCCCAAGGAAGCACTAAGGAGGTAAAATGTTAGATATCCTCTGGTTCCTGCTTCTCATGTTTTTATATATGACTGGAAACTTTATGAATTGGAAAAAGACATCTGAATACATTTTGGTGTGGGAAATTGAATCTAGCAGTTTTTTTTTATTAGGTATTGACAGAAAAATTTATAAATTGCTCCTGAAACAATCATTCAAAACAATTATCGTTTAATGAAACCCTAACACTGGCCATTTCATTAGGTACTTTGCTACCACCTACCAGGTTGGACCTCTTTTACTTTTAGAAATGCTTTAATTGCTCATGGCATGCGTTCAACAAGGTGGGGGAATTCAGTTATTTTGGACCATAATGACATGATAGCGTCATGCGGTCGCTGCAGATCTGTCAGCTGCACATCCGTGATGTGTACCTCCCGTTACACCACATGCCAAAGGCTTTCATTGACAAGCTGTTGAGATCTGGTGACTGCAGAGGCCATTTAAGTATGGTGAACTCATTGTCATGTTCAAGAAGCTAGTTTGACACGATTTGAGTTTCGTGACATGGTGTATTGCCCTACAGGAAGGAGCCATCAGAAGATGAGTATACTGTTCAGGTAGGCATTTAAATCATGCTAACTTGGTGTTAAGTGGCCAAAACTGAGCCCAGAAAAAATCTCTAACACCATTACACCACCAGCAGCAGCCTGAATATTCATATAAGGATGGATTCATGCTTTCTGGGTGTTTACATCCAGTTCAGACTCTACCATCATAAGATCAGATCAGTAAACATTTTTCCAATCTTGTACAGTTTTGGTGCACACATCTGTTTCCTGTTCTTAGCTGACAGGGGTGGCACGTGGCGTGATCTTCTGCTGCAGTAGCCCATCTGCTTCGAAGTACACAGTGTTTTGCATTCAAAATGCTCTTCTGTGTGTCTTCATTACTTACTTAAATTTCTTTTCTTATCAACTCAAAGCAGTTTGGCCATTCTCCTCTGAACTCTGGCATCAACGAAGCATTTTCACCCAGAGGACTGCTGCTCACTGGATATCTTTTCTTTTTTAGTAAACCCCAGAGGTGGTTTCATGGGAAAATCTCAGTAGATCAACAGTTTCTGAAATACTCAGACAAACCCGTCTATCAACAACAATCGTGCCGGAGTTCAGTTTAAACTTCAGCAAGTTGTCTTGACCGTTTCTACGTGCATAAATACACTGTGCCATGTGACTGGCTAAAAAGATATTTGAGTTAACTGGTGTACCTAACAAAGTGGCCGATGAGTGCACGTACGACAGATTTTTGTTTTTAATGCAAAGTCTTCTCAAGCGTAAAAAACATTTTTTGCTCATTAAATGGGCAGTCATATCAGGAATATGCACCCACTTCTGTTAAGTAAGGTAAGAGACTGATATCGTTATAAAGTCCAAAGGCCAATTCTGAGTCGGGGAAATCCCTGAAATAGCATTTATTTTTGACCTTTTTAATTTTTCATGCAACAAAAAGGCAAGAAAATTAACAATGTAAGAATTGGATCCAATTTTCTGCACATGAGAATCACAAGAAGGCATCTATTTTTAACCTTAACTTAAAATAATTCAGCTTTATGCATCACTGCGTTCCACTTATATGCAGCATGAATCACAATATGCTAAATGCAAAACGTTTGAATAAACGATTCATTTTCATTATTCAAACACGACAGCACCCTAAAGCTCAAGGTCACAACAGAAACCAAAATCGCGAGCTACACTCGCACACAGCCCTGAGTTTCACAACCAAAACTGGAGAGCATAACAAAGTAACCCCTGTCTGTCATCTCTGCTTAGTCATTTGATTTACTGCTTGCAGAGCACCTGGGTGAAAAGTTCAACACTTAGTGGTGCGCCCACCCGCAGCCAATTAGCCGACGCAACCACCCAGCATCAGCTGATCGCCACAAATCTCGAGCTGTTGCTGCTGCACCTCATCCTGACACCGCTGCCCTCGACCTGCCTCACTCATGGCACCCCACTCACCATCGCCATCGATCAATCACCACGTGATCAGGAGAGGTCAAACTAAAATCAAATGAAATTCAAGCAGCCTCATATGTATATGATATATATACATGCATGCAACAGCCAAAAATACTAAGCATTTTAAATGTATATTATTTAGAGGCCCGTGTTTCTGTGTACCACAGGTCTCCACCATGTGGCTGCCCTGACATTTATACTAAAGTAACGTTTGCATTGTTTGTATTCTGGAAATTTCTTTAGAAATTAGTCGACAAGTGAGCACGCAATATGTATGATTTCGAGGCTAGATTTCACGTTTTTAAAATAGCGTAAAACATTTTCAAAACGTCAAGGGTGCTCTGGCAACTACGTCATTTTCCAGCTCGGATGTGAGGTTTGCTCAAGCGTAAAACAATCAAATACAATCTCCAATCGATAATAAGCTGACTGTTAAAACGCCACAGCGTACGCCAAAAACGTTTCCCTGACATTTCCCAGCCCGTTTACGCGTCAAGCTAACGTTTAAAAAACGTTGTGGTCGGCTCGTAGCGCTGACGGGACCGCTACGGCTCGGATTTAACTTGACGGTAGTCGCACCTCGACGACTCCGATATGATAATAGCTTTGTGAATAAGCGGGGGAAAACTCACCTAGGCTGTTGTAAAGCACAAAACAGGCTACGAGTCGCGCAATCGCCATCTTGCAGCGTATCATTTATCGGTTACAGCTGCACACACTCAGCACCTCTGAGAGGTAAGAGGAGGATGAGGGCACAAAAGACTGGTGGATGTTGCCATCGACGAGTTTCCATAGCTACAAGGGCTCCGCTGTGGGGTTGCGCCCTGAACGCAGTCTGACAGGCGGTAGGCGGTGACAAACATGCCCTCCGCCTCCTCCTCCACACACACATATTCACACACAGACACACAATTTTGACCGTATGTTCTCGTGGGAAAGTGGCGACCTACACCCTCTAGTGGTTATATTTCTTTTTGGGACTTTAAAAGACCATAATAGGGAACATTTTTCCTCCTTTATTAAAAGAAACAGGTTCCACCTTGTTACTTTTAACAGCTTCAAAATCAAGCAGCATTTTGAGATCTGTTCACACAAACGCAATATATATATGATCATAAATTAAGAGAACAGCACGTGCAAGAGTAGATGCAGATTAACAAACTGGATATAATCTTTTACTGATGATGCTTCGTTTTGTTCTTCCTGGTTCAGTGTGAATAAGAGGTACAGCTAATGTTAAAGTCTCCCGTAAGCTGAAACTGTAATTGGTGTTTAAAGTGAGTCAGAGAGGGAACAAGGCAATCTTTGTTGCAGAGTGTTCAAAATAAACATGTAATACTCCTCTCTTCTGTTTGCTCATAAGGACTCTTTTTCATATAAGATAAAAGGGTGAGAAATGCAGGATCAGGATGATTTCAGATGGATGTATGTCGGTGTTTTGATCATCAAAATTAAAACAGTAGATCTTACAATGACTTTGAAGCTAGTGGATGAGAAACTGATTTATTTCTAAGAAAAAAAAATATCAAACTTCTCCATTTAATTTCATTGATACAGTAGGTGTGAGTATATTTATGACAACCAGTTTTAATGTTAAGAGTATTAAAGGGTTTGAATATGTATTCTGGATATTTGAATAAAGTGAACTGATTCTTCACTGTATGCGTGGAATAGACATCAAAACTGGAATGAGAAAAAAGCCAAAAAAGTGATTTGAAAGTCCAAGCACTATAGCGTCAACCATCAGTTTGACTTCTCACGCTTTCACTTAGCTTTAATGACACATTTGTGACACTGCCACTTAGAAAGAATTGTTATGATGGAAACCTGAGACGCATACATGTACAGTCATGTGCAAACGAACGTTTTCACAGGCCTAAAAGGCACACTCTTCATTGCAACGTTGCTTCAGTTATTTGAGGTTTGTGGGCATTTATTTATGCATGGCTCTCTTAATGTCCAACCACAGCATTTAATTGCAGCACCTTTATTCTTTTGTTTTTCAGCCATTCTGTTTTAGATCTGCGGCTGCGCTTGGGATCATTGTCCTATTGCATGACCCAGTTTTGGCCAAGCATTAGCTACCAGACAGAAGGCCTTATCTCTGACTCTGGAACAGTTTGGTATATAGTAGGCAGAATATACAGAGTTGATAACTAGATGGTCTGGTTTTGTGGCTGCAAAACAAGCCCAAATCATCATCCCTCCACCCCTGTGCTTGACAGTTAGAATGAGATGTTTGTGCTGGTATGCTTTGTCATTGGTGAAATATCTCCATTTCTGTCTCACCTGTCAAAAAAGAATTTGTCCCAGAAGTCTTGTGGTTTGTTCAAAACAAATTTGCAAGTCCAAGCTCTGCTGCTAACAGTCATAGGGCAAACGATGGGGTATACCCTTGACACACTGGCTGTCTAACCCTCTTAATTTCTATGCAAGCAGTAGTGATCTGTTTCGATTTTTCAAAGGACTGCAAAGAGTGCGAGAAAACCTTTTTAACATGACTGTAAGAGCATCTCTATCTATCTATCTATCTATCTATCTATCTATCTATCTATCTATCTATCTATCTATCTATCTATCTATCTATCTATCTATCTATCTATCTATCTATCTATCTATCTATCTGAAAACAGTTGCCTGTAAGACCACGCTGAGGTCTTTGGCAACAATTAATCAACCCTACAAGGGCACATAGGCAGAGGATGCACCCTTCACAGACAGGAAATGCCTAGACATAGTGCCAATGCCAATATCCAGATCTCCTGTGAATCCCC
>VUQR01008300.1:0-38329 GCA_015108515.1 Hemichromis elongatus | reverse complement strand
ATCCACACCAAAGCAAATACACCAAAAATCACTGATGATGCAACATTTATAAAAGAAGAGCCTTGTGCTTTTTTCCCTCTTTATTTCAATTTTGGCAATATCTGAATTTAAAGGAGATTGCAATGCCCATAAATTGTTTTTTTTTCCAACATCAAAGTGTCCTATAAAGATTCTATTAATATCATTTTTATAAAGTTTTATTTCTTATTATTGTTTTGAAAAATATCAATTTCTTGGATTCCTGGAAAAAGCAGCAGGTGGCAGTGTGAAACCAGAAATAATAATCTGCCAATACATCACACTCATCCAAAGATCAACAGCATGTACGTAAACATAAGGACTATAATTAGGTATGCGTATATTATATTTTGCATTTCCACAATTTCACAGTCACGTGATGTGAAACTCTTCTGATGCAGTTAAGGTTTAGCCCACTGAATACAACTGTGTAGTCCACCCACTACAAGGAAAAAAAAGGAAAAAAAGACATAAAAAAGGCAACGTATTACAGATGAACTTGTTGCCCTCTTTGAATACTCATGCTCCATCAGACCACGCTGTCCTGCTTTCACTGTTGGTAGTGTTGCTAGGCAATGATTTCTCTGTTGAGAAGCACTTTGTGGCTGCCCTTTTGTTGCAGCTCAGACAAAACTGTACATTTTCGTTGTTTTACAAAGAAATATCCAGGTTTGTCATGTTCCTTCTCTGAGAAAAAAATGTGAAGACTCCATGTATCTGAGTGAAATGCAAAAAGTATGTGCAATGCTTCAACTAATTAAAGAGCCAAATTAGTGAGAGCATCACAGTGTGACTGTGAGTCACATTACAGGTGTTGCTTATTGACACCTGCGTCTGCGCTATGTAGCTGTTGTACAAGGTGGTGGCTGTTTGCTTGAGCCATCGTGCATCATTTGCACAGTGATTATATATCTTCCAAGCTATGAATAATGCACTGCAGTTGGATTTAATATCCACCCAGTCTTTCCAGTCTCAAATTTGCAAGCCCTCTTCGTGCAAGCTTGATAGACAGGTCTAACACCAACTAAGCTATGGGGTTGAAATAAGCACAGGATATTAAAGCATATCAGCAGGTAAAACCTACAGTGAATTAAAAGAGCAAACTCCTTTCTCTAGTTTGTGCTTTGGGCTCCTTCCTGTGAGTTTTGACATTTTGCAGTATATCATGAAAAACAGAAACTGCTGCTGAATGGATAAAAGCCTGATAAAAAGATTTTGGATTTAAAAAAAAAATTGATTAAACTTTTAAGCCTCCGGCTTTTTATATTTTATTTGCAGTACAACCAAAATTCTGTAAAGGCTCTCCATCTGTGAGGCCAAATTGACCAACCTTGGCCTTTATGAATACGAGACAAAATTCTGAAATACATAAACCTTTTGTTATTGACTTTCTCTGCATCTCTCAGCTATAACTCCACTACATTTAGTGCAACAGAAATAAAGCACAACAAACACCACATCTTTTTAAATCATGTTTAATGTATAATGTATTTTACTGTTTACTACTTTATCCATGATTTCTTTCTTTTTTTCTTACAAGACATAAGTGGTTAATCAAATAGAGGAACTTTAGTCCCTCAAGTGTAAATACAGTATATAATAACAGCTTCTTTATAGAAGCTTCAAAAAGCAGGTTTACAATGTGCTCTAATCTTAGAAAACAATAAAAACAGAGATTCAGGACAAATGGTAGTGGTAATGGTAATAATGATGATAGCTGTAATGGTACTTTTCTTGCTAGAAGTTTAAACGTGGACACAGGTTAAAATATAGTCTTCATTCTGGCTCGGAAAAGCTATAAAACTATTCAATAAAAATCTTAAAGTCAGTCTCTTAGAAAATGAAAAGCCCACGTGGCGATTCTCACCGTGGTGTGATCTCTTTTCCTGGTTTTAGTTGCAATTTTAAACGCTCCCTTCAGAGTCATGTAATTTATTTCTGAAATCTTAGCAGTCATGAGACGAAGTAGGGCATCTTCTTCCTCTTTCAACTGGACCAACCTTGGAGAGATTATTCAGGTAAATAAGAAACTGTTTTAAAAGATTTGCTAATGACCAAAACATTCGTCCCCTTGTGGTTCCACTTGCAGCCTAGCAGCTCTAAACTGCTGGATTCATCAGTCACTTACTGCAAAATACACAACGAGCTGGTGGTAAATATGTATCTATTGTATCAGAGAGCTCTGCAACACATTAACACAGAGATGCATCATTATAAACCTGCTCAAGACAATGGACATCTATAGGACATCTATATCCAAACTTTACACCTTAAACACTTATTATATTGTGTATATAAATGCATTATATGCAGTTCAGGGCACAGTATTTTTTTTATATTTTTTTTTACATATTGGCGTTTCTCGTCCTCTCCACACTGAAAACAAATGATACATGTGTTGGATGGATGAAGGTACTCCACATCTTAAGGGATTCAAAGAAATGCTAATGTAGACTATCTCTGGCTTTATATTGGTCATAACTGTCACACTTTCTTTGATGGATATTCTAATCTCTAAGTAACCTTCTGTGAGAGTCAGAAACCTGCTCTTTAAAGATTCCCATAAAGCCTGCCACCCCCCTCCATACAGCCATCATTAGTGTGTGTGTGTGTCTTTTTCTCCTCCAAATATTTCTGCTGCATATCGCTAACTGTATAACGTAAGTACATTTAAGCTGCATTGTGCTTTTTAAAACTGCGAGATTCCCGAGGCTGTGTAGCTTGCGCTGCTTTTGATCTTTCATTTTAAATGTAACATTTTCCCGATTGCAGCTGACACACATTCGGCTGGAGCTTTCATTAAAAAAGCTGCAGCCAGAGAAGTCGGTGGGACTTTAAGGTGCAGCTCAAAGTCCCAGACGCAATGATCAGATAGAAAAGGCAGGAAAAGGAACAAATGCTGGGGAGGTTAAAGTTTCACATCATGTCAGGTTGAAGGAGATGAATGTGTTCGTTATGGAGGGATCCAACGTCCTTCTGCTGCATTATGTAACTATTCACTTCAATTAAATTATCTCTATGTAATCTTCTATGCTTCAGCTCACTGTGACCTATATGGATATCGTGATAACTGTTTATCTGTGACCTTTATACTGTATACCCAGCATGCTTTGTTACCACACAACAAGAAGCCCTGGGCATTTCTGTGTGGAGTTTGCATGTTCTCCAGTTTGCTCCCACAATCCAAAGACATGCAGCTTAGGTGAACCGGTGAACTGGTTGTCTGTCTCTCTCCAACAGATCGGTGACCTGCCCTGGGCGTACGCCGCCGTTCTATCTATGACAACCAGGAAAGGCTCCAACCCAACTGCAACCCTGAACTGGATAAGTGGAAGAAAATGAATGGATGCATTATTTATCTGCACTTTCTCTAAAGCTGCAGTTTTCTAATGTCATTCATTAGAAATGACAAATGCTTTCTGTATAAAATATCAATATCTGACCAAATAGAAGAGCTGAATTATAGATCAGGTTATGACCAAAGTGAAATTACAAACCTAAAATAAAACAGCATCTTATTTTACTTCTGCTTCCACTGTAAAAGCTAAAAAGCAATAAACATAACCTGTGAAAGTACAGTACAATTTACTAAAGGAATTTCAATATTAAATTTTGGGGATTTTTTTAACCACACATTGAAATTTGCCATTTATGATTTAAGGAAGAATCTATCGATAAAACAAAACGAACACTTTTACCAATACATTAAATTCCCAGTTCTTATGTCATTTTTAACAGTATCAGTAAAGAACTGAAAAGGGATTAATAACAGGATAGACAGAATAATAGGTTACTTTTAGTGAAACTGATTTCACATATGAATCATGCGATTAGGAAAAGGAAAATACAAGATAGCCCCAGTGTTGTTAACGGTTTGCAGACGTATAAATAAAATCAGCTGTGCCTTCATCGCATTTGTATGATCGTCGTCAGTAGAAAAAGGCAGAAGTCGGCTAAAGCTTTAAAATCACCTGTGCAGATATAAAGCTTATTTGATCTGTTGGGATGAACAGTAGCGGAGATTCAGAGATTCACCCCTCGCATCCAGTAATTTGACTGAGTGTGCCAAAGTGAACGTACATTATCTGCTTTATACTCCGGGCCACATTTTTTAAGATGATGCTGAATGGGATGTGAATGTCTTGTGGCCTCACCTTCAAGGAACAAAAGACTTTTCAAGTGTTTTGGTAGAGTGATGTGTTTGGAATAAATTCTGAATAACTTGGTATTTTTCATACTTGAATACTTCTGCACATCTGTGTTTACAACAAGTTCACTGAATTGTTTCAGCTAGTGATGAGTGACAGTTTAAATTTGACTGTAATAAATAGACTAAACCATAGCAGTATCACACACTGGGAACAGACTGCACTGTTCAGCTTGTAGCACTGTAACGTTTCTCTGCTGGTTGCAAATGAGATTAACTTTATAAAAGTTATGGGAAAAGTCAAAAACACACAGACAGAACCTACTTAGACTCGCTTATTGTTTTGCTCATGCACAGAGATTCTCGCTGTCGGCCACAACCGCTTGAACTCCTTCGTCAACTGAGCCTCGCCCACAGTGAAGCTGATCACATTCGGAGAGGCTAAATGGCACTGTGATGCTGCACAGATCAAGAGTGAAGAATTAGACAGCGCTGCATCTAAAGCTCTTTTTGCACTGTGGTATTTATAGATTTCACAAATGAGCCGGAAAATGGTGCGATGCACAGGAGAAAGAAAGAAAAGAAAAAACGATGTTTAGAGGCTTATTGATTTTAGGTTGAACTTCTAATTTCTGCTTTTCTTCCTCACCCTGGTCTTTCGCTTTATAATGATAATAGCTGGGCGTGTTTTCATTAAGAAGGGCTATTTCTGGAAGTACTGTACACCTTTACAAACATGCAAAACCATGGCAACTACACTTTACTAGATGTGTTTTAATATAACCGTCATCAGAAAGCTGAGTGCAGGGCTTTTGATGGGTGTGGCGATGCTGCGTGAAGGTAGTTATATAGACTCACTCCAAATCAAGACTGAAAAAAACATTAAAATTCAATTATTTAATCTTCTGGGCTAAGCTGTCAGACACATGTGAAGGATGGTGCTGTGATTTAGTGCGCTGAGAAAAGCAAAGCGGGGCGCTTCACTACTGCCATATTTTCCCTACAGATGCACAATTTGGGCGGGCTGTTCACAGACTCTACTGATGACCACTGAACATGACAAGTGATTCTCATCTGAGGAGCACTGCAGAGAATCAAAGTGACTTTGAGGCCCTAAGCCCTCCTGCCAACACAATGGCTGTGTCAGTCACATCTGCTGCTTCATAGACAAACAGAGACAAAGGAAACAAAGATATCAAATTGTCTTTGGATCCTGGTTTTAAAGGTTACATTTAGCATTATGCCCACTTTTAATTATTCTCATCGATACAACTACTTCTGTGAAATGCTCTAATGTGTCTGCGTCTGGCAAAAACTAAATGAATAATTAAAATTTGTTGTAAAATAATTCCCTTTACTTTTTCTCTGGGAAAAAAAATCTGCACTTATTCTGCAAGTCAGATGAGAAGGGAGAGTCGATAACAAGACATAATTACAACTTTTCAAAGGTTACATAAGATTTTTCCGAGACACCACAGAAATCTCTCAAGGCTTACTTTGCCTCACACTAAATCTAAATGGCCCACATGTTAGTTTGCACAGTCCACAAATTCAAGCTCAGCACAGTAGATCAGCTGATCTCAATGCCAACCCACATGAGCTGAGAGCTCAGCTGATGCCCTTAGTTCATTTCACATATGGCACACTAATTAAACTAATTATGCTTATGCATGTTTATACATTTGCATGACATCTGCAGGCCACTTTGCAACCCACCTCCACCTTTCATTCATTCTCTTAATTTGTGTCATATTTGCTGTTATTAATCTCGCTTCTCTTTTTGTAATGGGGGGCTAAATTTGCATTAATTGAACTGTAATATATGGACAATTTTTCAAATCACTATGTGAGATACAGTCTGTTACTCAGAAAAGTACAGTACAGGTTCTTTACTGTATAGACCACTGTACATCAGGCTACTTTAAGACTGGCCTTTTTCCAGTATATTATTTAATCTGTCACATAAAATCAGCACATATCAAAATACTATAAAAAACATTCATGCATCATACTGTTAGCTTTATAATCTAAATTAATCCAAATATTAACATAGCTATTTCATTAAGTACACCAGTTCTGCAGGAACTTGATGCATTTTAGGTGTGCAGATATGGTCAGCAGTGAAGTTCAAGCTGAGCTTCAGAATGGGGAAGAAAAGTGATTTAAGTGAGTCTGAAGGTGACACCCTTGCAGAGAGAATGGTCAGAAAAAGAGAAAATATCCAGCTGTCTGGGTGAAAATGTCTGGTTGATTAGTCTATATTGGTTTAAACTAATAGAAAGGCAACATTGACTTAATTAACCCACTTGTTGCAACCAAGCAGGAGAGCACCTTTGAATGTACAGCACTTTAAACCTTTGAGCAGATGGACTAGATGGGCTAGAGCAGCAGAAATCCACACTGGGTGTCATTCCTGTCAGCTAGAACAGGAAATGAGGACACAATTCACACGGGCTCACCAAAACGGGACAGTCCCCGAGTCTTGAATCATGAGTCTTGATTTCAGGGTCAGAATTTGGTGTAAACATGAAAGCATTGATCTGTGCTGCCTTGCACCAACAGTTCAGGATGGTGATGTTGTAATGGACTGGTTGGTATTTTCTTGGCAAACTTTGGACCTCCTAGTACCAAAGAATTGTCCGAACACCACAGCCCGACTAAATGTTGCTGACCATGTCCATCCCTTTCTGAACACAGTGTTCTCTTGTTCTGGATGCTTCCAGCAGGATAACGTACCATGCCCAAAAGCTCAAATGATCTCAAATTAGTTTCTTTAACATGAAAATTAGTTCACAGTACTGAAACAGCCTCCACAGTCACTTTTTTGGATGTGGTGGGACAAGAGATTTACATCACATATATGCAGCACGTTATTTTACCCATGCCACAAAGAATTAAGGGAAGTACATCTAATACAGGGGAATCTTTCTCAATTAATTTCTTCTCTAGGACAAATATCAAAGTGCACCATTATTTCCCAGATTTTTATCCCATCCAAAAAAGTCCCACAGACTATCTGACATTTGACAGGGTAAAACAGTTAATAACAGCAATAAAAACTGAAGACACTGAGTTTAAAGCAGTTCTTCCAGACTGACTCGCACATAAGTCAACAAGTCATTTTGTCTAACATATGGCAGAAATTTGTATATGTATACAAGTTTCTGTCCCAGATGGATCTTTATTATTATTAAAAGTAGTAGGAGCACTATGAGTTAATGCAGCACACTATCTATTGAGAATGACTCTTTCATCAAGCATATGAAAGGGAAAGTGAACTACAAGCTAATCAGTAATCTGAATTTGTAGCGAGGGCTGATTCAAATTTCAAAAAATCATCCCATCTTTCTTTTGCACCAACACAAAAGTAAACCAACTAATAGAAATACAAGTCGAAAAGCAGGGCTATTCTATTGTGTAAAACACTGCTGACCACTAATGGCCAAAAGGGTGAATTTTTCTTAGAAACAGCATGAGACGATCGTGACCTACAGAGCTTTTAAAAACACCATAAACAGACATGCAGCAGAACATCTGCTCCGCAGCCGACGTCCTTGACATCTTGTTTGGTGCAAGCAGGTTAGCGAGCTGCAGGCTGACTGACTGATGCTGGATGGGGCCCTCAGTGTACACACCCATATGTCTCTGTCACTAAAGCATCCGAGTCTGTGGGAGCATTTGAGCCTATGCATATTGCACCGGATTTTAAATACACTGCAATAAAGGAACAGAGCCAGGATTTGCTGTGGGTTTTGTTTGAAAATTGTGGATTAAGGACACCATAACTGTATTCTTTTCCAGTTTTTAGAGTAATCTTCTGCTGTGGAGGACATGAAAAAAAAAAAACTTGTCTGCTCACACTGGTGACAGATTGTGACGATCCCACCGGATGATGACCCTAAAAATAAGCAAGTGTGCAGGACTCAGACTTTGATCAGTGGTAGTGGAATCATATAATCTTTTATTTAAGCACAAAAAACATGTAATAAGCCTCATTTACATATAGAAATTTAACAGATGCAACATACAGCAACGTGACCTTGAAGTATCAAAAGCAGAAATGCTGCGCCAAAATTTTACTGATACACTTTAAAGTATTCTGCAGCAAGGACGTGGTGAAACCAAAATCTGATAAATCACACATTTATTAAAGGAAATTACTTTCCCCCCCCCCAAAAAATCCCTTAAATTATTTTCCGGACAGCCCGACTTTTTCATGTTCCCTTGTTCCATTTGGTAATAGCTATCCTCAGCCTCCTCTGTTGGAGCTGTAAAACTAAAGAAGTGGTGTTACATAAGAGCTTATCCTAACTCTTCTTATCTTTTCTTTGCCATTCGTTATAGAAAATCAAGTTCTACATAGAAATTACAACAAAAAAAGGCTCTCCTGTGGTCTTTTGAAGCAAATGTCACGTGTGTCCCTGTGGAAACAGACTCATCAAAGGCTCGGGCTATTCAAGGTATAGGCCTATAATGTGTCCTGGTGTTGTGTCAGCACTTCTGTAACTTTAGGTGAGGGTTGGAGAGGGAAGGGGGGGTCTGGCGGTAATATGACCTTGTTTTGCCACGCAGCAGCCACAGCACACCGCTGCACAACTCCACCGGCAGCAATTGTGAGAATCTGACGGATGCTCCACCTTCCAAATGGCTCGAGCTGCATTGCTAACATTTCTTCTGTTCACCTCTCTCTGCGGAGTTTAAATGTAGGGGCATGACTAAACAAGAGCTTCCTGCCACACTGCTATTGATAATTAGGACTCATAATTTATGACTCATAACTTGCATTGTATATGCCATTGAGCCTGCTGCTGAGTAAAGCCTTCCTTCCAGCAGCAGCAGCAGCAGCAGCAGCAGCATTCAGGCTGTTCTCTTACTGGCACAACATGGGCTCAGGGAGGCTTTCTTAAGCATCCTGCACTGGTTCTAACACCTATAAGAGATTGCACTGAAACATGTATGCAGCATGCTGTGTCTTCCTGTGAGGGAGGAGCAGATGCTACCTCTACCTCATATCTGCTGTAAAGCTTTGTGGAATTTCACAATAAAGGTATATTCAATATAAAATGTTATTTTACCTATTTCCTGTCTTATAAATCCTTAACCCTTCATCTGGCGTGAGCCCATGGGGAGGCTGGAAGCAACTAACATGGAGAAGGTGCCACGTGAAAGAAAAAAAGAATCTCAATCTGAAGTGGGCAAATGCTTGCTTAGAACATAATAAGTGGAAGGTTTCATAAGATTATTTGAATCATGGTGGGTGGCACGGGAGAGCAGTGGTTAGCACAGTTGCCTCACAGCAAGAAGGTCCTGCATGGGTTCAAATCCACCATCTGGCTGGGTCCTTTCTATTTAGGGTTTGCATGTACTGCGTAGGTTCTCTCCTTCAGTCGAAAGAGATGCAGTTAGTGAGGTTAGTTTAACTAGTGAGTCTAAGCTGCCGATAGATGTGAGTGTAAATGGTTTTCTGTCTCCATGTGTTAGCCCTGTGACATACCGGTGACCTGCTCAAGGCGTACCCTGTCTCTCGCCCTATTGCAGCTGCAGTGGGCTCCAGCTGCACTACCCCCCTAAATTGGATAAGAGGAAGAGGATGGGTGGGTGGAAGAATTGTGGCTTTGGTCTTGAAAGTAACCACACGTGAACCTGGCACCTGTGTGAGAATTTAAGAAGATATTAGTGCATTACCAGAATTATCTTTTGTTTGAATATTCCATTAAAATGTCCCACATCTGAGATAAAGTGCAACTCATTTCAAAGATGAGTTAGAGATTCTGTATTCTGTATCATACTTCAATATGCCTGTCCCTTTTAAATGCTACTCCATTTAACACATATGCCCGAGCTTATGTGGAGGCTTAAGGCTTGAGGTTTAATCCCAGTAAAAACTGAGCCCTATAGTGGATTTCAAATGTGTGCTAAAATATTCAAATGCCTTATGACAATATCACTTTACTGCATGGTTTCCAGACAAAAAAAAAGAAAGAAAGAAAAAAAAGGGAGAATGTCTTTGATTTTTTTTATTCACATTTGTAGATTTTTCTTTGATTTCACGCAGGAGCAAAAAAAAAAAAGAAAAAAAGGAGGGAGGGGTGAGACAGACAGACAGAAATGTCGAGGCAAAAATGAGACAAATTCTGCTGCAAGACTTTACTGAAATGATAGATCACCCACATGTTTATCTTCAGTAACACGGCAGCAGCGGCAGGAGTGTGTAAAGAGCGTAGTTTGTGCGCGATCTGAGCTGATGCGGAGCAGCCAGAGACGCACAGGCGTTATGAATCCTCTGTGGTCATGCATGTAGAGAAACAGAGGGGGTGAATCTGAGGCAGCCTTATCAGTGGCAACCATGTGTACGCAGTGGGCAGCGTGATGGAGCTGCATCCTCACGCTCGCGGCCATCGAGGAAAAAACAGAGGGAAACGCTCTTGCATGTGTCGCCACACCCAGCAAATAAAGCCAGACACGGCACGGTAGCGAAACCCCCCATCCCCCTACCCCTAAAAAACGAGTGTTTTAAACCGGCAACAGCGACATGACAGCTACCGACGGCTGTGGAGGAGCCACAGATGAGTCACACAGCTCCACCAGCGTCCCCCATTTTCATTACACACACATTCAACCTGCGACCTATGTGGCTGGGGAGGGGGCAGTATTGATATAAAGAATAATGCAAAAGGTGTGTGCATGAATGGATGGCGTGCGGTGATGGTGCACGTGGGGACACTTTAGCAGAGGTGTTCAAAGATGTGGACACGGGCTCTCTTGTCAATGCGCATGATACTGCGGTTCCACTACTACGGCACGCTCCAACTCACCTTGAATCGGCGCACGGCCGATTCTCCTGTCATTCGGGTGCTGGGCGTAAGGAGAACCAATACACGCCCCAAAGACTCAATCAGCAACCAATCCAGTGACAGGAGAGGCGGACCTGTGGCTGCATTCTCACACTTGGTTTCACTATGCGCTCGTAAAACGGCTCCGTCTACTACAAACGCGGCGGTGCAGGTGCTCTGTCTCTTCGGGAGAGGATGCGGATGGAAGGACGGGGGAGGGAAGGGATGAAGGGAAACGCCACGAGGAAAGAAAATAGGATATGAAAAGGGGCTTGTGCTAAGAGACCGCGAGGTGCAAGGTCGAATATGAGAGATTGGTTGAACGGGGCACTTTGCGTGGTAATAGCTGGTCGGCAATAGTACTATGATTTGGTATGTGGCCACTCTGATAGCAAGTGTATTCAGCACCAGAGGAACGGCCGCTCAAGGTGAGTTGAAGTGCAATATATCTTGTGCCGCACATAGCTTTTGATTTCTGCTGTCTTCGCGTGCGCTTGGTGCTGTTTGTTCTGATCGCATGAGATTTTTTTTTACACCCCCCCCTCCTCCTTCTTCTTCTGTATGTTAGGTCATATGAACTGTGGGGCAATTTAATTCTAACAAATGGCTGCATATCTCATATGTCACGTGAAAGTTTAGCCCTGGTTAAAGGCTGTCAGGAAAACAAGAATTGCCTTGAAAACGGCCTGGCTCATTTACATGGTTACCTGAAATGAGATTCTCGCCTAATTCTCGCGCCAGTGATAACACATCCATGTGTCCACGATGACTGATCACGGCAAAGATAGCTCTAATAATGTGGCTGGTGGGGTTGGCCAGTGTATGTGAAATATGTGAGGCTCATTTGGGTGATAAAGCAGCGAGCAGATTGGAAGATAACGTCCCTGCTGCTGCTGCTACTGCTGCTGAGGGGGAAATGTGTGCACTGTAGGCTATCATAGCAAGCAGTCCCATTTGAGTTCTCCAGAGAGGGGTGTGACCGTCTCAGCCCTCAAGATGGAAAAGTAACTAAATAATGCATCACGTGTCAGATAAAATGCACTCTTGGATTTGATAGAGCCCGCTGCAGCGTGCATGGGATTCGTATGCTGAATTTCACATTGCACATGGATGGAGGGAGGGAGGGGGTCACGGTGCTGTATGTAATGCACTAAGCACCCAGGCTGCAAGGCTTGCCTTGTGCTGATCTAAGAGCTTCATAAACTAGTCATTCCTGCAACGACAACCTGCACAATCTCCCTTTTGTTCATATTTATTTATTTTACCGAGCACTCTGTATTGACCCATGTACTTACTTAACCTTGCTTTTCCACTTGTGTCCAGAGGAGGGAGACATGTGCTAAGTTGTCCCCTAGTACTGATCCCAATGACCCCCAGATACCCAGTCAAAACTGGTCTGCTCACCGGTCTGACTCCTCCTGTGATGTCAGCCAAGGCCAATATTAAATCTTGAGCCAATGTAGTGAAACAAGTTTGATTTAGGAACAGAAACCTCTCAGAGGGGTCATTTTTTTAAAACACACATCATCTGCCTTACATAGATGGGGATGTGTCTTAATGATATCGATTCAAAGGTGTTGTCTGATATAGTCACTGCACAGAAGGTGATTTAAGTCTCACAGGCCGCAAGAGAGAATCACAAATCACAATATAGACTATTTGTGATTACAAATGAGAACCGGTCTACTTCAAATATTACAGGGACCCTAATATACTGTCTGATTGTAGCCTGCTACCACACAAAATCACTTACATTAGGAGAAGCTACACCCTGCCACTATTTAGCCTAGCTTAGCATAGACACTGTAAGCAGGGCAAAACAACTAGGCTATTATTAAAATGTTTTATTATTTATAAAGTTGGACGGATTCACCACTGCAGATAATATATTATTATATATTTATTCTTGATAATTGCTTCCATGTATGGAGGCTTCAGGTCAGATTTCTATATTCCAATGGAAAAAAGAAATGGCCAGAAACCTACTTGCTCCAAAACACAGAGAATCAAAGTTGGATCTCAGACAAGCTGAGAATTGGCTCATTTTTCATGGCTGGGATTTTGTTGTATGTGCACTTTGCTCAGTGTTAGGCATAAATAAATGTCCGTGAGCCTACAGCAAAATGTCATGTTTCAAACTTAAATTCATGATGTCTGGTGACTTGTCTCAGAAATAGTTGCCCATATATATTTTATTGCATAAATGGAGAATGTCATGTGTAATGAGATATAATTATTATTTTGGATACTATCACATTTATATAATTTATAAAGCTACATTCAGTTGTTTTTCAGGTTATTCAATAGGAAAAATATTTTTTTAACTTATAAAGGTACTTTGGTTGTGTGATTGTATCTTCCAAAAATAAACTTAGACTTAATCAATTAAAAATGCATAGGAGCAGACACTGGTTAGTGGTATTGGCTGTGATCCCCGCCATCTTGAATACAGCGATAGAGATAGTTTAATTACATTGTCACATTGTATGAGAAGATGATGATGTGTCCAAGTCCAAAAATGTTAAAGCCACTTTAAAGAAAGTTGTAACAGAGCCTAACAGCATCTAACAGGGGCTAACAGCAGCTAATACCCACAAAAACAGCAGCACTTACTGACAGAAAAGTTCTCAGCCTCAGCACCTCAGTATGACTGTCATCAGAGAGAAGCGAGCTTCACTGACTCATCAACTCGTATTGGACTCCTTTTAAGTTTTACAGCCTCCTCCAGCAGTAATAGATGTAGACACATATTGACAGCCAGGGTAAACAGCAGACTTACAGCCTACACTCAACAGATGAATGGTGGCCAGAGTTTGTCCTACAGTGGCTACTGTAGCTAGGTTTAGGCACCTAAATTGGGAGGGATAAAAACATCTACTTTCAGATGAATTTTCACGTTAATAATTAAAAATGTATTGCAATAAATCACATTTAGACTTTTGAATCGAGGCTACAAGATAACACTAGTTTTAGGAAAGAAAGTTTTAATTAACCCCATACAGGATAGACGGATGCCTCAGAAAGCAAAGCCAAATCAAATATAACATACATGCATACACCTACAGTGACAATAAAATTGATTTCCGATCTGGAATAGTCTTTATATACTAAGTTGTCTTAATGGTACAACAGGGTTTTGACAGGGGCCTCCTTTATAGGGACTTAAGTGCATTTTGGAATGTAGACAAGGCATCATCTGCAAACGTGTTTGCTGTAATACAATGTGAGGCATGCACAGAGCTCATAAAATTGCAATTAGTAGTTTAGAAACCCTTCTGGATAGATTTGTGACTGAAGTCCTTCATGGGTTGATAAATCTTAGACAGTTCTTGGAAAAAATTTGGATTTCCATCTAAAAAAAAAAAAAGATTGCTGGAGTGTGACCAGGACTCTCAGGTAAAGCAGCTCTGAGTTATAAAAAAGTAGTCCCATAATTCATTACCTGAGTCCACTGCTGTCATTCATGTAATAATGACTTTGTATTGTCATTTTCAAGAGTTGTAAAACCATTCCTCAAAGTGTTCTGCAGGCGGTCTCTTCCTGTTGAAAGGGAGCTTTTTCCTTCCCACTGTTGCCAAGTGCATATTCATAGGTGGTTGTTTGATTGTTGGGGTTTCTCTGTGTTACTGTAGGGACTTTACCTTACAATAGAAAGCACCTTGAGGTGACTCTTGTGATTTTTGCACAATCTGAATAAAACTGAAAAAAATTATTTGAATTATTGAATTGAATTATTGTAAAGTGTAGCAGAGTTTCTGATAAGACTTCAAACTTGTTAAATTATAATGCAAGCTGATATTTTATGATCTATCTTATTTGATAGTGATACTGCTATCTCAAAAAGCAGTATATTCGAGAACTATAAGGTAATCATTAGTTCATAGTCATTCTTCTTTTTTAATTAGAAGCTCCCCTCATGTCCTCATAAACCTGCACCATTAACTCAGCCACACACAACGTTAACCACTCATTTATTACTGATTACTTCCCACATTTGTTACCAAGTTGCGAAGCAGCACAGAAAGTAGGTATATATTTAAGGATTTCTTTAACATTACTTGTTGTTTCCGTGTCTCCAAAAGCAAAGGGAGGCATTTTCATAGCTAAGTTTAAGCGCCCTCTTTAAAACCTCGTCACCAAATGTAATCGACAGTTTCAACACATTTTTGTGATTGGGTGAACAATCAGTTACAGGAACTAAACATTTCTAATTTTTTATTTTTGCCAAGTGCCCATTGGGGGGACGGCATATGTTGAGAGACTGTCGAGGTTAGCTCAACAAAGTCAACAGTGACTTGGCAACCAATGAAGGTGAAGCACGAGGGACACTGACGGCAATATAGAAGTAATTAAATGTCATTGGCCATTGTTAGGAAGTGGTACACTTTTAGGACTATTTTCAGAGTCACTGATGGCTTACTGATCTCCTCCCTGGTCCTCTGCTGGGACTCTGTGTTCTTTAAGAGTTTGTCAAGCTGGCTTTTGGCCAGATGGTATTCATCTGTAGTTCTCTTCTCGTGAGCCACCTCCTTGATGTTTCACTGGATCCGTAACTCCCTCATGAGCCATGGCTTGGCACGCTTGCTCTTAAAGGAGATGGATATACAGATGCAGATGGGATTTATGAAGGTGTCAGAAATGTCACTCACATATCAGAGGGCTCCCAGAAGCGCCGAGGCACCGTTTGAAAGCCCTCCTACTGTGTCTGTGGGTCCTGCTTCAGATTGTCGTTCAGATAAATGGGTCTTGTCTTCGGTTTTTGTCTGAATGCTAGAACTGTCTGGGACATTAAATCAGGCTGCAGTTAGCGATGTGGTTGAAATACTGTTTTGACAGCAGAGTTTTAATTTCTCTGACATTCAATGCAGCTTCTTTCTTTAAACTACAGTTGGGTGTAATGATGTTTTATGTGATGACTGAATAGCAACTGTGAATTTTCTATAAGATCTAATCTTTGCAAACAGCTGCCAAACTAAGGTTTCAGTGGAATCTGTTGGAGTACTTCAGATTTATATTTATTACTCTGTCATGCAATATATGCTAAGCAAGGCTAATCTGGTCATAGTTTCACAATTTATTTAAAGTGACTATAAAAACACAAGAAATAAAGAGTTAAATTTGGTTTAGATTTAATTTATGGCTTAATGTGATTATAGATTTAATGTGATCCATGTATTATTTTTTCCTAATTTTAAATTTGAACTGTTTTTACTTAATGAATGGGACACGCAAAATCAGATAATGACTGTTGAATTGTTGTTTTTTTTCTGCTTTGATTTGTTGAAACCTGATTTTGATATTTTATGCATCCAATTTCCATGATTGTCTGATGTCTGTGTCAGACAATCTTCAAGTCTGCACTTAATGAGCACACAGTTCACTGTTGAAAAACAAGCTGGAATAACCAAAATTACTTTAGGGACTGGATGCCAGTGCGTCTGTATTAGAGCTCTTTGGCGTTGACATCATCGCCTCACTGGACCCAAAAGCTAATTTAATTAAAGATTTCAGATTTTCTTTGTTGTCAGTGGTTTGGATTGGATAGTCTTCACTGTCCTTCAGGGAAAATTTAGTTTTGAAACTGCACTTAGCCAAGAGGCCAATAACTCCCATCATAAAACTAGTAAAGAACATAAATAAATACATCTGTATACAGTCTGGACTCACAGCAGTTCATAATATAGTCATGACCTTTTATCTATTGATTTGTTCTGCAGGATGTGAATTTTCCAGTTTTTCTTTGTGCCCCTGAACATCACTTTAGAAATGTACAGATTAAAAGAGAAAAAAAAAATCCAGCTATTTAGGGTGGAGCAGAGTGATGGAGAAATAACTCATCTAGACTTTCAAACAAGAGACCCAAATCGACTCATACATGTCAACGTTTCATTTCTTTGATTTTTAAGTACATTATCAATTACAGTTAAGTTCATTTATTGTTAATTTTATTAGAAATAACTGAGTTAGATTTACATGCAGTAGGTTAAAACACAACGGTCGTCACGTCTTTTCCTGGTTGCCACAGTGACAACTTCCTGCTTCCTCTACACAAAAACTACATGCTTTTAACATGAAACACATTCATACTCACAAATTTGTGTTCACTGACATGAAAACTAGAACAGCTCTTATGCATGAACAGAAAAAAATTGGATTGATTTTTCCTGACTGTTTCACAAAGTGTCTTGAGACCCGGCTGATATATCACATGTACATCATAATAAAAAGATGCAGGAAGCTTCTTTCAGACACACAAAACATAAACAGATTTCACTAACATTTGTTGTGTGTAGTTATTTATTTAATAGTTTACACTCTGTCCATGACTTTGGTCAGATCAGCAATTTCTATGTTTGTGGCCATCTAAACACATATGTGGCCAACAGGGAAGCTGTAGTGGGCAAAGTATGAAACATCAACACTCATAACACGATTAAAGGTTTTTTCTTCCATCCCTTCTTTTTAGGTTTTCATTATATTTGTTGATACGATCAACCCAACAGTTTAGTTTCTCTGAATAAGAAACTTTCCATTATTTAATGGTCAGACTGAATCAAGCTGGTCGTAATAGAGACAGTAGCTCCTGGTCTACACAAACTGGGCAGTTCAAAGTCGTGTGAAGTCCTTGGTGTTCTTTCTTCTTTCATCTTTTAAGGTTTAGCATAAAGTTATAAGTTCATAAACCTTTTTTTCAGTTTTAGGTTCTCAGTTGAGAATTAAAAAGCCCAAATGATACATTGATTAATCACCGATTAATCCTCTATCATCGACTTTTGTTTCTGCTAGTTTTGTACCGATTTCTAACAAGTTTCAGACGTCTGCACCTGCCTGTGTGCATCAAAAGTATTTATCAGACCCATATTTATCCAAAAAACGCCTTTATCAGTAAATTAAAGTTGTATTTTAAAGACAATTAAAATGAAAAAGAGATTCAAAATATCATCGTAGAACGTGAGCAGTATTGCTAAATTGAGCCTCATCATACTGAATCCTCATCATGCGTTTCACGACAGTCCCACCTGCATGAATGACCCCAAAAATAGATTATTTAACCAATGGCTGCACCAAAAAATAAATATATAAATAAACAGTGAGAAATCAGTTTCTGTGTCCCAACATAAGTAAAGCACTCAGCTTAGTCGCTGGTATTTATTTATGTGCCTCTGACACTCCACTGCAAGTTTAACTCTTAAAAAGCTACTTAAATAGCCATGTTTGTAGTGGCACAGTTTTAAAGTGTTAGTAATGCATTCATTGCACTGATTGTTTTGCTCATACATATCAGATTAAACTTTAAATATTTGTCCAGTGCATCTTTGCTTGATATGACTGCCAAACAGTTCTGCAATGATCCCCTCCTGATTCTCTCCAACCAATCATTTTTCTACAGACATACTGTACCAACTCTTTCTCTCACTATCTCAGTTTTTCTCTGCGCTTTACGTTGTCGCTCGCTGTCGTGAGAGTAAAGCTTAGTAAGCTTAGGAGAGGGGCCGTGCTCAAGCTGTGGATGGCAGACTTTCAGTACTGGGCATGTGCCAGCTCTTTCTGCTGATGCCCCCTCCCTTCTCTACTCACTCCTCCTTCAGCCAGTCCAGTCCCAGCGGAGTCTCCAAACAAAGCCTGCAGCATTCTGGGAAAGCCAGTTTTTCAGATCATGTGGTTCTTGTTGGAGGGACTGACACCCGCAGCCTTTAGATTCTCATCTCTCTCGAAGCGTGTAGCAGCTTCCAGTAATAAGAGTAATATAATGTGCTTCAGGATGTCAGGTTTAGCGATCTGTACAAGATGTCAAGTCGGCATTTCTTCACATGTGGCCAAAAAGTAAATAAAAAGTAAATTTAATTGAAGAAGCAGTGGATCAAAAAATGTACTTAAAGAATAATCAGGGATTTAAACTGAGAGGAAATTAACAATCAGGGGGTCTCTGTAATTCAGTTAGGTGTGGTGATATAGCTTCAAAATTCTATCTTGATATTTCAAGAAAACTTGTGATAAAAATATTTATGACAGCATAGCAAAAATGCTGAACAGTGTTTCACTGATGCGTGCAGCTTGCAGGCATAAGCATTTATTAGTGTAAATAAATGGAAGCACAAAAGTAGCTTAGATAAGGGTAATCTAATGTGTTTCAGAAGTGTTTTTCCTTCAAAGTACCTTAATTACCTTAGTTTAATGATAACTAATGTAACAACATTGTAAGTCTTCAGGAGCTGGGGATGGCAGTTGATAAGAATTTAGCGATGTAATAAAAACCAGCACCAAAAAGTGAGTGATTCTGCTTTAGAAATGTGACTGGTAGAGAGGGAGGCTGCAGCCTGACTGCTCATCTGCTTGGTACCTGTTGAAGTTAAGGGTCATTCACTCAGCTTTCACTCTGGGTTCTTGGTTAGCTTAGAATGCTGTCTTGGCAGATGCTTGCAAAGCACCAAAGTTGTGTTAGCAGCATAATGCGGTTGTTTCTGTGTCACTATGTTCCACCTCTGACCCGCGAACTGAAATCAGCTCATTTTAGTGCAAGTGCAAGAAACGATAAGCATGATTATTGGCAGGCAGACTAATAATTCCAAGGAATTGGACTCCTGGGAACCTGTTTTCTACAAGAACCGGTTCTCGACTCTCGTCCCTATCAGGAGCTGAACAATATTGCCATATAATAAAACTGAAAAATATTTTCTGTCAGAAATTTTGCTTTTTCTCCCCATATCCTCTTAAGTTTTTGCTTTCACCATTAGTGGTCATATTTTATTTTTTTGCACATTTGGCAAAGTTTTGTGCTTTTTTGACAAAGCTTTGTTTTCAGGTACTAAATTATGACCTAGACTGCTCTCGCTCTTAGACATGCCTTGGCTTGTTTTGTTGCATTATTGAACCTAAAAACATGGTGTTGCTATAGCAACTGTATGCAATATGACACTTTTATAGCATGTATTATATTAACATGTATTATGATGTATATATGTTATACAATATGTCATGCAACCAACTTTTACCAGTATAAAAGTTAAACTGGTAATATAACAGATGACATGATGTGGCACAGCCTTAAATACTGCTATCTTGATGTAGTGGAGTTTACTTTTATGTTCATTTAAAGTCTGGTACACACAGCTCTGCTTATACAAAATGCAAATGTAATTTGCATACAATGGATGACAGAATCCCGGTTTATTTTATCCGCATTTCACATATTGTTAATGCAAATGCTCCTATTCTGTAACTGATTTGATGATTAATGATGAAGAAATCCTCAAACTCAAATTTATGAACTAATTTCTTATTTACTTCCAGTTTTGCATTTTAGAAATGAACATCTTCTCTTGTATACTTGCACCATAGATAGATAGATAGATTGATAGATAGATAGATAGATAGATAGATAGATAGATAGATAGATAGATAGATAGATAGATAGATAGATAGATAGATAGATAGATAGATAGATAGATAGATAGATAGATAGATAGATAGATAGATAGATAGATAGATAGATAGATAGATAGATGTACCACTGGCCAACGGATAAAAATAATAAAAAATGAAGTCAGAGAATAATTTATATTTGATGTTATAATATAAAAATGTTTTGCATTTTGTTTTATGATGTTTGATATGGCAATTATCCATTAATTAGTGGATTAACAGTTTAAATGGTAATTGTTGTTTGTTGAAACCTATAACAGTGAAACACCCAGTGTTGCTTTTCCACAAAGGTCTGTGACGATGTCTTTATTTTAGAATCAAAGGAAAAAAATGGTTTCTTTGTTGAACAATACAAATAATGAGGAAAGTGGATACACTGTGATGTTCTTATATTGATATGAAAAGTCTCAGGTATGGATGCTTTTCCTGTTTTAGAGAGTAGAGACAAATACTTTTACTTTTGGTAACTCAAACATATGTTAACCTTGGATTAGGCATGAGTTAGAAGGTTGTTGTCATTTATTTATGAGGACTTTTTAGACGGAGTGCATTGATTGATAAAAAGAATCAGCTATATATGTTCGATTAGTCGGTGCTGAATGCAAAGACCAGTCCCTGACCATGTTAGCTTTTGGTGTTGGGAGTTGGAGATAAAGATCTAGACAGACTGGGCTGGACTGAGCAGATAACACAGAGGCACTTCATTAAAGGAGGCAGAGTGGAGTCCTCTTCATGAACATGCTCAGTTACTTGATTATACACAGCAAACTACATATAACAGAAATCAGTTTTCATTGTTTCCTTTAGTTGAGCTCAAATTAGGTTTAATTTATTTGATTAGGTCTTACAATACTGAAACCTTAAAGTCCCCACTGAAGCATCCCAGCTGCAGGCTGACCTGTTTGTCCCTCTGACAGACTTTGTTCAAGAGTCTCTATATTTACTCCTCAGTGGTTCAGGCATCATTTTACAGATAATCTATATGCCATATGCAGTCAGTGAGAATCCTATTAGACACATTTGTCCAATCAATTCTGAACCAATGCAGCGGCTCTCCCATAAATTCTACATCTACAAAGCTTCTTCCTTTTCAGGTTTTGTTGACATTATCAGAAAGGTGATTAACTCTACTTCATGTTGAGTGTGTTAGTAGAGCCGTGGTGGTGGACACCACTGCGTTATAACAACATATCTCGTCCATCTGATGTAACATAAATAAGATTGCACAGATACCGGTTAAAGGAGTATGAGCCAGAACAGAACGCCGTTTGTAAAGCGCTTCGTTTTTTAGAGGGGTTTGCAAAAAAAAGTGCATTTTGGGCAGTCAGTGTTTTCTTACAGAGCAGGACGTACCTGATATACTAGAGGGAAAACAGCATCTCTTAACTCTTGCTGGATACTCAAACATGCTGTCATAATCTAAAGTGCTGTCACTGGAAGTCTCTGTTTTTACTGCCTGTGTTTTATTGATTGCATTCTCGTGTTTTTGTGGTTGTGTGTGAGTCTGTATAATGTTATATGGTTATGGCTTCCTTTTATCATTCATGTTTCTGTCTCTTAGTGTCTAAGCTTTTGTGCTTTTGCATCTTAAGCTGGTACTGCTGCTAAAAAATGAGTTTGTACGGTTGAATCTGGCATATTTTCATGATGAACTTCATGTTAATAAATGTGCAGTTTTATTTTTAAATAACTGAAACATTGCAAAAAAAATGGTATTTTATACATTAGTTGAGAGTTATAATAATAATGTGCATGTGTTAGTCCCCGTAGGGAAACTACTCCTCTGCATTTAACCCATTCACCCAGTGAAGCAGTGGGCAGCCACCAATGCAGCGCCCGGGGAGCAGTGTGTAGGGACGGTACCTTGCTCAGGGGTACCTCAAAGTAGCCGTTCAGTGGAGTCGAACCCCCAACTTTCCGATCATGGGGCAACCACTCTACTTACTGAGCTATCCCTGCCCCTGTTATTGAGCCGATCCCAGTGGTACCACCACCATAGACATCTGGGAGTGTGGTGTTTTGGCACTGGGATGTTGGCAGTGGATCCTTTGGGTTCCGTGGGTTGCACAGTGGGGTCTCAATGGATCCTGCAGATGTTCAGTCGAATTGTGTTTTTGTGCTAATCAAGCCCTGTAGCTACATCCACTGCTCTGTTTGGGGAGCCTGTTGCCATCAGAGAGTGCTTTAACAATGAGGGATGTGCTGGTCTGCTTGGTTAGCGTAATCCCCAAATAAATGTCAGACCAAAATCTCACAGTAGATGTTGCATTGTAAAGAGGTGATCAGTGGCATTCACTTTGGCTGTCAGTGGTTTTAAGTTTGTGGCTTATTGGTGTGCATTTTAACAAAACAAATAGTGTTATCTTATTGTTATAGAACTATAAAACTGTAGTCTACAGACTAATAATGAACAGTCTTACTATAATCACTGCTAAATTGATATTAAATTAGATTTGACAAATTGTATGTGTTAATATGGATGAAAAGAACTGAAACATAGGTTAACTTTAGTATAAACAACAAAGTAAGGCAAAAACACAACTGCAGATACTGAATGTCTTTAATACAACAGTTCCTATTGTCAAGTGAAGGCTGTGTGCAGGCAGAAATGGTGGACCCAAAGTGCAGACTCATGGCAGGCAAAGGTGCGCTCAAAAAACAGCTTTATTGCTGGACACAAAAACGAACTAAACTAAAGCTAAAAAATAAACTAAACAGACTTGCCACACAGTACAGGATGATGGAGACCACAACACAGACAAAGAAAAACACAGAGGGAGCAATCAGGGAATGGGAGACAGGAGGGAAACACAGCTGTGACAAATCAGGCCTAACGAGACAAGGAAAGCAAAACCAGACACATTAACATAAAACACGGACCTTCAAAGTAAAACAGGAAACTTGCAGACACAGACTTACAAGCAGACACTATGACATCACGGACAGTGACCTCCTATGAGTTAGTCACATGTCTTACATCTTTAAACATTTACAGGCATATGCATATGTCAAGCGATAAATGTGGCGTCCACACTTACGTAGTGCTGAACTGCAGCTTGAGTGTGACAGGCACTGAAAGAGGAAGCAAGTGTGTGAGAGAGGGAGGGAGTTAACATGAGCTGATAGGAAGATATGTGCAGTTGATGTCTGAGCACCTCATATTGACTATAGAAGCTCTGTGTCATGGTTACATATGGTTTACTGATGCAGTCTTGTGTGCAGCTCTAATATGCAAGCAATGTGAACTCTGTGTTATTAGCTGCAGTGTGTTTTTCTACAACATTTATAAATCATCTAAAAACTACTGTGAGAGACTTTAAAAATGACGGAATGGTCTCTTTGGCTTACAGCTACTGCCAGAGATCCCCTGTAATATGCACCTCTGCCAGAGCAGCGCCCAGTGATGTTGGTTTGCCCTTTGTGTCTTTGGCAAGCCAAGCTCATTTCACACATCCATCTTCTTTCTCCTCTTGCTGCACGTTCAGGTGTCAGCACATCCACTGCATCCCTGACTGAGCATTGCTTGTCAGTGGAAGAGACCCTGGCCATTAAAGAGGACTAAATAATGAAGAGATCTATATCAGATTGTTCCTGTACAGAAGAACACAGAGTAGACACAATGTGCATCTCCAGTCGCTTTAATTTATGTGCCTTTTTTAGACTGTACAAAAAGAAAAAAAAAAACAAGCGGGAACTTAATAAAGCTCACAGATATTTAACTGACAGAGACGTTTTTATTCCCATTTGAGGTGGAAAAGTAGGTAGAAGAAAGGAAGAAATTCAAAACTCTGTTTTAGATGTTTTCTGCAGTGGAGTGTTTATTAGCAGGATGGTATACAGTAAACACACAGTGTGAACCTTTGAAATCAAATGAAGAAAAAGTAGCAAGAGTACAGCACACAGAACAGCATGGAGACATGATGTGGTAAAAAATGGCATCCAAACAGGAGGGGTGGGAAGTTGTCTGCAAAGATGGATGCTGAACTTTTAAAATACAGCCATGTCATAACATGTATATAAATTAAAAGAATAGTGACTCTGTGTTGGTTAAAAAATTATTCATGCTATAAAGTGTGACAAAGTTTTATTAAAAATGGTAATTTAAAAATATGGTCATCTGTCATTAATAATGTTACAATTGTGAAGCATGTAATGTAAACGGCAACTAAAGCTAACAATCCACCCGAACTGACACTTCCAATACCTTTCAATACCAAAATTCTAATAATGTGACGGTATGTTTTTTTTAAGTACAGTAGGCAGTGTATGGACAGCACAAATGTCATAAAATTACTAGTGTTCTGGTCTTTGCTTTAATACTGAGCAAGAAGGAGAAGGATCCTCACACGAAAAACTACACATAGAAGTGACTAGTGTAGCTGCTGCGACTCAGTAATTAAAAAAAGGCAATTATGTTCACATTTGGAAGTACTTTGCAAGTAAAGGGAGATACTTGATTCACAAAGGTACCATATGTAGGAGTGATGCTTTTGTGTTTTTCAGACCAAGTGAGGAAATACTTCCAATTTAGCAAAGCATCTAAAAGACTGACATCCAGATCTCTTTACAGAAATTCAAAGGGAATTAGTTTCAGTCTAACATCCCTCCCTCCCTAAAACACACGTTTATATTGCTGTTGTGAATTCAGTGTTTCAGCTATTTTGATGAAAGTATTGATGCTCTTACGCTACTTTTCAACCATCCTAACATGTTAATTTGTGTCCTTTCAACAAAATACAATGTTAAAATTTGAAATAAATCTTTTTTTCTTTTTTTTTTATCTTGGTATCAGCTTGTGTAAATCCAGCATTTTCTGTGTGCGGTCTACAGACCAATAGCGGTTCTTAGGGCTGCACAATCACTTGTGATGTAATGAGTCGCAATGAGGTTGCCATAATTAAGCGAAACTGATTGAGTGATACTGAAAATGCGTGCTCTGCCAACAGAACGCAAAGCAAACGTTCCATAAATCACTGCCTGACGACGTGTCTGTATGTGCCAATCGAAGCCGTTCCCTGCGCCCCTCAGCTTGAAGTTGAGTCTGGAGAAGTACCACCATTTTAAAAGACAACTATACCAAATAATTCAAATGTCTGGCACAGTAGAAGGTTGAGAGCTTGTCGTTTGAAGCGGATTATTATTATTCGTTATTAAGAACTGCTTTGGATTTAGTGAAAGTGATATGAACCACGAACAAAGCATATCCGAGCAACACAGCTGACTTATTCAGCTGCTTGCAAAAAGACCATAAACTCATGTATACTCAATGATCAAAGGCCCAAAAAAGTTCAGCAGTTGCTAACATGAATCATCCAACATCGACTCAGATTTCAATGAAAATGAACCTGTGCAATGTGTTAGTGTCCTCATAAAGACAGACTAAAATCACCAACAAAATCAGTAGGCTTCAGGAAAGTAGTCAACAACAAAAGACATGTTTTTGCTTTGCACAGTTATTCCTTCTAAGTGGTCAAACCCGTTCTTTATGCAAAAAAAATTGAGAACAAATGAATAAATAATCATGGCAAATCATTGTGATCAGATAATGTGTAAAAAAAATCATGATAATTATTTTGGCCATATGATGTAGCACTAGTGGCCCACTAGTTAGTAAAATAGGAACTACTAAGTATTTGTTTTATTTACATTTTCTCTTATACGTACTCAGAGTATGCAGTATAGTACAACACCAAATATTTGCAATAGTATGACTATGATAGTAGATATTGGTACATGTGGAAATGAATATTTTCAATTTTCAAATATAGCTGTTTTTAAGAAATAAAAACTATGTCGCTAATGTCTGTAAAACTATATAACACCAAAATGGTAATTACCAACAAAAATCACCATATTTTGAACACAGATATTACATAGCAATATACAGAAACTTGGATTTTGAAACATAAAACAGTAAACGTTGGCAGTCAGTATAAATTTGTTGCTAAAGCTTAAATCAGCCCCACTACTGGACAATCGTTCAAATCTTAACCCAAACACACCTCTGTTTGACCAGGTTTGATGCATAAATTCTTTCCTACATTTACTCAATAGACCGGTATTTACTGTAGGTATCAAGACCATCAAAAGTATTGATGGTTTAAGTGGTACAACTCAAGCACCAAGGGACAGCTAGCTTAATGATAGCAAAAACTAGCAAGAAAAAGCTAAACTAAATCCCATTTTCCTTTCCTGTTTATCTCTCACCATTGTTTTTACTACACTTCCTTCCATTTCTCTTTAAACCCTTGATCTGTGTCCTGATGAAGCTAACTCCCAAATCAGTGATTAATCTGAATCCTTCACCCTATCTTCCATTTTTCCTTTCATATCCTTTGGTATCCTTTTTATACCAAAACATCTGTCAGTACGCTTAAAACTATAACTGTTGTGTTGTGTATGTGCGTTGTTTATAAAGATGTAGTGATGAGCTCGGTTTGTATCAGTTTAAGGGTTTTGGATCCTTAATTCATTGTAGTGCTACCAGTGATAAAATGGCAGTGCCTCACTGGTACTCTTCCTTACTTTTTTAATCAGACTCTGAAACAATGAAAGCTGCTGATATAATGAAGCTCACTGATACACTGCTATAGTTATAATTGTAGTTTAGGTAACCATATAGCTAAATATAGCATGCTAACTACAAATAAACTCCTTGCCCCTTTTTATTGCTAATACGGTATCATCAATGTTGTTATGTTAATGTAGTTTTTTACATTATTATTTACAATATATGGTGTTTTATAGTGTTTTATTTTCAGCAAATTTTTCCTAAATAGTGTCTGACTAGTGTTATTTTTCTGAGATAAGGCCTTAATCCATATAGTATATCTGACCTTTGATACCCAATTAACACAGTCTGATTAATAATCCTCTTTTACACATCAGATTATAGGCTTTTCTAAACACAACCCATACACCTACACTCTGCTTATCTGTGCATTTTTGAAATTCTTCTCAAATAAGAAGGTTTTAAATAAGTAACTTAAATGTAGTTTATGTTACACATTATTATACGCACACTAATTATAATACATTGAATTTTTTAAAGTTTGAAAGCAATGTTGTTAATTCTTTAAAAAACTATTGTTCTTTTTTACATGACACCATTTACACCACATGCATTTAAAAAACACTTTGCAAACAGTGTAATTCTAAAATGTAAAATGCAGAGTAAATCTTTACTTTCTGCTGCATCGTTTCTTGAATAGAATAGTTTGTATTCTGTTGCAGTTTAGGTGCTGCATGTTTTAATTGTGCAGGCCCAGATTAGTGCAGTAACACAGATATGTATAGGCACACACAGAGTCAGGCTATTTGCTGATGTGACCTTCAGCACATGCAGGCTGGCATTCAATTACCGCCCTGTCAGTGGCCCCTCCAGCCTAGTGGCTGCACGTCCTTGAGATTCTCTCTACAGCCTCTGTCCAGTCTATATTCCATTACATCCTCCACATCAGGAGCTCTGTCCAGCATAAAGCGCCATTCAGCTCCCCATCACTGAGAAGCACGCACACACATATACAACCACCCACACAAACACACAGCATTTTAACGTTTGATGTATCCCTTACAAACTCTGTAACTGCAGTGAGCAATGGTTATCCTCGCTCATGTGCTAAATCAAATCCAAGCACGAGGTAAATATTAGATTTGAGTTTTACTGCCTGAAATATTGCTCCAGTTTCAAAAACAAGGTTTAGGCAGCCTAGATCAGACAATCTGAGCAGACTTAATCAAAAATTGTCTCTCACTGAACTCCCTTTATTTTCATATTTTGTGTTATTGGGCCTTATTACTGTCAAAACATTTTCCTAGCTCCTCTCTGCCTGATTATTGCCTAAAATTGCCTTGAGAGGCTATTTACGTTACAAATCTGGGACCAATACTGAAAGTACACTGTAGTGTTCTTTTTGTGTGAAGAGCCATTTTAACCCACTGCCATTTGAAAAACGCTTTGAGTTGAAATCTGCTGCAGATTCGACCCTGCGTGCCACCGTGCTTTTGTCGCGAAGATTCACGTGCTGGTCTGGACAGCTGATGTTTGACCAACAGCTGCTATTTTATTGATTGATGGTATTTATTTATGATGTATGTGAGTCTTTATATTTTCCAGTTGTAAAAAAAAATGTAGCGTTTACACATGAATTATATCAAATAACTTTGTGCATTTACCACCTGGTTAAATTGAATAATGTGGAAGCTTGTTTCCAACACTGAAAAGATATTTTTTCGCTATATATATAGCGAAAAAAAAAAATCATAATACCTTCTATTAAATATCAAGAAACCTTGTGCTGCACCATGTGTAATAGATATAGTTGTGAAATACCAAAAATACAGCTGAGCTACATTGTTAGCTACCTGCATGCCGTCTTTACTTGGCAAGTGAAATTTGGAAAAATAAATAAATTAATGAATAAATACTTTTTTTGTTGAACTACCAGCCAGCGGAAGTGCGTGTGTTTGATTTTAGGTTTGATTGTATCTTTGTATCGTTTTGCTATTTTCTGACATTTTGTTACTGAGATGAATCACTGATAAAATTATCTGATTGATAAAAAAAAACTCACTACCCCTTTACTTCCTTGTGTGCCAAACACAAGAGATGACTTACTCTGTATTTTGCTTTTGTTCCTGAACCACTGCCCATATAGAGGATGTATCTTGACAGGTAACTGAATTGTTACCCTTCAGAAATTCATGATCGTAGCAGTAAATCCACTTCAGGCTGAGGACAGAAACATAAAACATAATAGTCTGCAGGATTTATTAGGTATCTGATTTATGCAGATCTTACTCAACAGATTTCTACCTCTGTGTCTTTGAATAGTTTCACTGTGCAACTTTGGTTCAGCTGGCGTTTACAATGCCAAAGCAATCACTAGTCGCAACCATCCTAACTGCATTGATTCCTTTATATCTACAGCACTCTTTATTTGAAAGAGCTTAAGCATGGTCCCTTGTATCACATTTATGAGTTGTTGAGCACATAAATATTTCCCCCTGAATAAGCCCCTATAAACCCTATCGGGTCGCTGTGTCTCCATTAAGGAAATGAAAGTGGTGACCAAGCCTGTGCTGATTGTTCCCTCATGAGGATCTCATAAAAGAACTTGAGAATTATTGGCCCTGCCATATATTATCTCAAGCCCTGAAAGCCTATTCTGTGTCCAAGGCATGCTCTCTCTGCCACATAGATCCAAAAATAATGTGAGCTAGAAATCTGAGCTGCTAAACTCCTGCAACCTCAACTGTCTGCAGAGAAAACAGTGGATTTCAGCAGCATGCACTGCTGTTCCACCGGGTTTGAGCTTGTGCTTTATGTCAAGTGACTCTACTTACTCAAACCAAACAATGTATCCACTGTGCTTCATTATGGATAGAAACATCGTTTTTTTTTCTCCTTTGAAAGCCGTGGAGTACAAACACTGTTCTACATCCAAAACACACTCGCTGCATTTCTGATAGCTGGCAATGAGTCTTTAACATCAATGCATTATTCTTCTTCTGCGTAACAAGGGTGCACCTGAACTTTAAGGCACAAAGTGATGGTCAGACCTTCTCTCTTATGATTTTCTGTTTAAAAGCAGAATTCCCGATTCCTTCAAAATGATATCAAGTCATCTCAGACCGACACACTACCACCATCATGTTTGACTGTTGGTATAAGTATTGTATTAGTTTTATGCCAGATGTAACGGGACTCAAACTTTCCAAAAAGTTAAACTTTTGTCTAATCATTTCACAGAATATTTTCCCCCAAAGTCTTTCTTATTATTGAGTCATGAACACTGACCTTAACTGAGTCAATTGAGGACTGAAGTTCTTTAGATGTTGTTCTGCGCTTTTTGTGACTTCGGCTACAATATAGTGCCCTTCTAGCAGTCCAGCCACTAATGTCACTAACCTGTTTAGATTGGAAACACAAGGAAACTACCAGCCTGCCTTTGTTTGGAGGTAACACAATCCATCTACTAACATGGATTATAGGGACCTTTACTGTTCCAGTGGTGTGTGCAGGATTAAACAATTATCAAGTCAGTGTACGTGCAACTAATCCAAAAAGGTCAACCTATGGACACACACAATTTAATTCTACTCTGGAGTTTGTATGACGCCATAGAGGGGGCGCTTCTTTTGTACGCTCGTCTAAGGCACACAGCTCTGGCCGTGTATAGAAAACCCCACCAACCTTTTGTTAGTCTTCTGCTTGTGAGGGGCAGCCAATCATGTAGCTAAAGCAGCTTCTTTGAGATAGTTTTTATGTGTTCAATTATTTTCAATTGTGAATCACATCAAACTGTAGTAGAGTACAAGAAAAAAAATGGATCTGAAAATAATGATCATAATTAGCCCTCCAAGATTTACAGCAATACAAGAACTATGGTTTACAAAGTTTATTTGGCTGCATTTGCTGGACCAGCCCAGCTGTTAGTATTTTGGTGGCAAACAGGTTTTGAAGATTATCTAGCTACTAAATTTTTTGAGCCGAAACTTTTAACTCTGGGACTTAACTTTGAAACTCTGGGATTCACTGATCTAAAATTACTTTTTCATCCTTGTTTAAATAGAATTTGACAACAGTATGTCGTGTGATATGCCCCAGCACGATCACCTGATGGGCGCTGAAGGGGTTATTAAAATTGTTGTGAAAGTGTTATAAATGAGCCTGCAATGGAGCATGTTCAGGTGTGAATTTCAGACTTTTGGCAAGCCTAAAAGGATTAGTTTAGCAGATTTCTGATTTTGTTGCGCATATATGGACTGGACAGGTTTCTACAGACGCTCATTAAAAGGCTTGTGTAGCTTGCAGGGCAGTTTTTCGCCCACAGAAGCACTTTTCAACCATTAGCTCCCTTCAGTGTTCAGTCTTAGCAATCTTTGTCCATTTTGACATGCTACAGTTTGTATGATCCATCAGTTTTATTTTAATGAATAATGTTTTTTTACTGATATGATCTAGATGGTACAAAGTGGTGTGTTTATGCGATTTTTTCCTGTATAACTTCTGTCATGAGCTTGTAAAAATTACATTACCCCAGTTTTAGGTTAAAGGCCATGTTTGAATGGTTACAGGGAGTCATGCACACTTGTTTTATTTGGTTTATGCTGCTCATTAGAGTTTAGCGTTGCACAGTATGCCTGCTTTTCCTTGTGACTAAAGAGGCACAGTAGCAAAGCAGATTCCAGCACTGAAGGCTGTAACTGGCAGACCATATCTCCACTTTAAAAAGTGTAATTTGATTAAATCTGCTCTGTTTCAGTCTAGAATCTGTGCCGGCTGAAACGAATAAGTGGATTAACTCTGTCAAAGGATAATGCAGATTAAGCTGGTAAACACAATCACTAAGTGGTGCATATGGCCTGTAGGGGTGGAGTCAAAGCTTCATTTTTTTTTTTTTATAGAGGAACTAGGTGAAAAGATTTGCCCTTTTTTTAAAAAATTTTTTAAAGGTGGTCAAACATCATAACATACACGGATGGCCCTCACCCGGCATGTAGCAGCAGCTCTGCTTGAGCCCAAAATACCTCCAAGTTGTCACATATTTGTTCCTCAGTAAAAATGATCCCAGATAATGCAAACGTTACTGCTAATGAAAGCGTTAAGTTATTCAGCTGGTGTTTCTCTGGAGTGAAACGTCAGCATGTCTCCTGATCCCTGAAGCGATTTTCCCCCTGGGTGAGGGCGGGTGGTCATGCTTGCTCTGACGGTGGAGATACAGCCAGCTCAATGAAAGGCGGGGGTGGCAGCCGGAGAAAATCCATTCCCAGAGTGAGCGTTCTGCTGAGGCAGGTATGCCGACCTTTGAGTCATCTGATAGGTCAACGCTCGGCAGCGTGCCTGGACATTCATGGCTAAACGCCAGGCCTGGTGGTGCTCATAGTAAAGCTCATCTGAGCAACGGCCAGCTATGATCAATGGAACCCCTTGGCAGCTCATTTATTGTACAGTATGGCACAGCCACAAAACACTCAACCAACAGATGCAGGCGACAGATGACGATAGGCTGACAGGATGAGGGGAGATGGTGAAAACAGGTTTTCACATGTGCACGGTCACCGCTGCACTGCCACCCCACTGCACGATACAGTGCCCTTTGAATAAAATGTACTTTTAATCCATTAGTTTAGTCGATCACGTTGACATGCCACCCCAATTATTGTTTGTAAATTACTCTTGGTTGACTTGAATGAAATGGGATTTTCCTGCTTAGTCTGCAGGATTTCAGTGCACGAAGATTTTCCTGCACCCTTTTCTCCTGCATGTGACGCACCAGCTGTGCTGCGATGAACATGAAAATGACGCGTTTGCCTACAAAACGTCTTCCTTCCCCTTCCAGGTGCCCACGGAGTGAGAGAGGAGCCCCGGTTTGTGACGGCGCGCGCTGGAGAGAGCGTGATCCTGGGGTGTGACGTGTCCCCTCCCCTGGACGGCCAGCAGCCCCCCTATGTGGTGGAGTGGTTCAGGTTTGGAGTGTCTATTCCCTTCTTCATCAACTTCCGCTTCTACCCTCCTCATGTGGATCCAGAATACACTGGTAAGACAACTGTAGGTCTGGCTAAAGTGAAGCAATCCAGCTCCAGAGAACAGACAAATACAGAAACATTGTGAATAATAAGTTTTATCCATGATGGATTTAGTCTAAAACCTCTGAATTAATGTGGACTTGGATGCCTCCTGGGATAAGTGAGGATCAAAATCTTATCAACTGCCAAGCATGCTGAATCTGATACTTTTTATTGTTGACACTGCAGCAGAAACAACGTTGACAACATAATTTCACGATACATACAGCGGCCAAATCAAAGAACACCGCGAGGGACGAGCACACGTGTTTATCTGTATGTAATATGAACTGAATTTGAGTGCAATATAGCAATATAGTGGCAAAATCATAGTAAAAGCTGCATATAGGTTACCATATATGTACTTATTAGCACCTCTAAGACTTTTTGCTAGCTGACTTTATCTTTACATTGACATCTAAATATATTCCACATTTAATCTGTCACAAAATTGTGATGAATCTATCTTAAACTTCAGTTTTTTGCACGTATAAACCCAACTGTCCCGTCTAAGATGGTCATTGCTGGGCTTTAATAATAATAATAATAATAATGTATACTTTATTGATCCCTGTGGGGAAATTACTTTTGGTTTTTCTGCATTTGACCCATTCACTCAGTGAAGCAGTGGGCAGCCCAGCCACTAAGCAGGCGCACCAGGGAGCAGTGTGTAGGGACGGTACCTTGCTCAGGGGTACCTCAGGTTTAGCCGTTCAGTGGATTTGAACCCCCGACCTTCCGATCATGGGGCAACCACTCTACCTACTGAGCTATTCCTGCCCTATGAGAGTTGTTGATTGGTGGATTCTGAATATTTCTTCTCTTTTAACTCTGCATTGAAATAAATATTTCCCCACATGCCACAGTAATTCTATAAAGAAAAAAAAAGATAACAAAACATCTCATTTTTTCCCTGTTTTAGTTGTTTCACCTTGTTTCAGTAAAGATATCTTCGATCAACCTGTCAAGTCAGCCCCCGATCTTGTGGCTCACGGCTATAGTAATGATGTATTAGTACAGAAAAATTGCAATGTTTAGCTCCAAGGGTCCTGCATAACTATAATCATTCTGTAAACATTTCTATGATTGCGCAGGATATAGATTTCCCTGCGCTGCTGCAGACCTTATTATGAGCTTTTGGCTGAGAGCGGGACCCATTTCTGACAGCCAGTTTCAAACAGATCGTAGTGCAAATGTGCTGTGTACATGTGTACCTCTCAGTCGTACTTCATTGAGAAGATTGACCTGCAATTTCAGCTCGATCCACAGTGTTTTCCCCCTTTAGAATCGTACTTGAGCTGTTTGAGGATCAGCCGAGTGCCTCGTCGGGCACCGAGGCTTTTTATGTGGCTCGAGAACGACTGGGTGTTCAGAGCTGTGCAGGAAGAGCAGGAAAAAACCATTCACAATAATTGGATACTGCATTGAACATGTATGCCTTCCCACACGCTCATAAAATATACAGAGCACATAAAGTATGGAGTCAATAAAGTATATCAAAAAAGCCCCCACATGATGATGATAGCAAAGCCTAACAATCTTTGCTTTTATGGAGATGTAACTGAAATTTAGATTGATTTAGATGAATGTGCCTAATGTGTGAAGCTGTATCGTTTTAATGAGGGACATATTGCAAGTCTGTTTTTATTTAAGCAGATGGGGAGCAACATTGAGCATGAGCATCATTCTGTTTTTACTTTGCATGTTTTTTGGTGTAGCAGCTCCTGAAAAAACCTGTCTGTTAAATGCATTTCTATGATCTACCTATTTCTTAACCGTGTCTATCTGCTGTCTGGTGCTGGCACATTAGTTAACACTGGGTCTTTTCCTAAACTCATCTGATAGTTGCAGCCAAACTGATGTCCTAAAGCGGTGAGAGTGAACGAAAACAATAAAGCAGTGCGCTGTAAAATTAAAACTATCATGCCGCAGAGCTACGCAGAGTTGAAATTGAACCGCAGAGTCGGGCGACCCCTTTTACACTTGATCCGCTGTTAATATGAAATTATTGATTATAGCTGCTTTAAGGTTAGGGTACAAAATGTGTTTACCTCCCATTCATCACAGCGTAACACAAGTCAAGACAGTATGTCTGCAGCAGCCTCTGTGCTGAGTCCTTACAGCAGGAAATTGGTTCTTCTGATGTTGCCTCAGCGGCTGTGATAAGATGGTGAGTTGTCAGAACGAGGTCAGATTTAGACCTTCGCTTTTCTCACCTCTTTATAAGTACAAAGCTTCTGGCTGACCTGGTAATAGGCTGTGAAATAAATGAAGACGTGGCTTCCCGAAGAAGCGGAGGATTTACCTCCCCAGCTCGAGTGTCCTAAATGTGGACGTGAAAGCATTTGCTGCTTTTATTTATATGAATCATGTAAAGCGTGTGAATAATATAGCAATCACTGGAATTCTTCCCGGTGGGCTTTTAATGCAGGATCTTCACGGCAAAGAAGCCTAATGGCAGTGACTCACTGTCTTGGAAGCGCCCCTTTTTATTATACAGTGGCTACAGTAGACGTTGCAGCTGCTGGAGTGTCTCATTGTTTAGGCTCGTGACTAACAGCTTTTTGTAGGAACAAACAGCACTTTTATACACTTCACTGTTCTCACTTGGACTCTGCTAGTGGGCCTTTGGCATGTGGCATTGAGTCCACTGTTGAGGAATTACCAGTGAACAGATGCAACTTGAATATGGCCGGTCTCATCACATAGATTAAAGTGTTTCTGGGGATTGCATGTGCATGGTGACAGCGTAATAACGACACTGGACTGCAGTTTATGAGATGCTCCTTTGGGCGCTTAATAGGCCCGTGTGGTCTCAGAGCTCATCTGGGCTATTCCCATGAATCGTTATCACTCAGTATGAATAACGTTGATGAATAGAGTAAATGTGTGATTATTCCATCACACAGCTGCTACCAAAACAGAGAAGATTATCCATGAATACTGTACTTACTTGCACGCATATTTTCACTGTGATGATTGCACTTTTGATTCCATTTGGGTTCAATGCATCGGTTTGTCGAGGCCAATCAGTCCTTCAGTTTTAATTATCCGGTCTTACAGACTGTTACGAGACCTATAGTACAATCATTTTGATGTGTCATTCAAATCTTAAGACGAGATGTTTTCATTACAGCTGTGTGTGTGGTTTTTTTTGCCTTTTTAACTCACTGCAAAATGCAGAATTATACAGATCTCTCTGCTATCCCGGATCATTTTGTTTGCCAGTTTGTCCTGCAGCTATATGGAAATTATAACATTAAAAAACATCTATTTTTGTGCCTGCTGTAGCAAAGACGCAATCAATAATTCAGATGTGCAGCTTGTGAAATTTTAGTGTCAGATCCTGCCGCTTTGGGACAAGCTGCTGGAAAACTGAATCATATCTCTATTGCCACCATGTTTAGCCCCAGCTTGCATGCGGATAATACGGATCTGTAATAATCAGTAATCTGCAGATGGACGCAGAGATGATGCAATATGTTGCATTTCTCTTGACATTAAAAATAAGAGGAGTTGTTTAGATAGTTTGGTTTTGCTTGTTGAGTGCTGAGTTACGAGCGACCCGTTAGTAGTATTGCATCAATAGTGGATATTTTAGCAAGACGTAATTCAAAAATTGTAGTAAAGTGGGGATTTCTGACAGCCGTGAATGAATAAAAACTGAATCCTGCTCGAAAGGTTATGTTGCGCTCTTAAAATAAGATGTAAGGATAAATTTTGTCTATCAGCCCGTGTTTCTCATCCATGAATCTAACTGTAAGACATTAATGGCTTTAATGTGGTAATGCAATAAAAGTAAAAGAGTCACAAATTCACGTTAAAAAACAGCAAGGTGTGCTTGATCCGAAGAGAAACCCTGCGTCCACACTATAAGTGATGTGCCGACCTGAGATCACAGAAAATGAGTGACTTTGGTGACTTCAAGCAGCCGCGAGCAAAATAACAGCTGCTGATTTAAAGTGGGCGTGACCCAAGATACATTTATCTCAGCTTCCTGGTGAGCAACTGAAGCGACTTCCAATAAAAGCACTGTTAATTGACATTTGAACTTGTAGTAAATATTTTAGTGGGTTACCAAGGCAACCAGAGCCTGGAACGCTCTCCAGCTTCAAGGCGATGTACCTTCAAGTGTGGACTGTGTGGTAGCTTGAGCATGAAACTAAACCAAAACTAAACCAAACGTCCAAGCGCAGCACTGTTCACAATATGAAAATTTTCAGTGGAGGAGAATTAGTCCCAAAGTATAACATGGACTGTGGCTCAGCCCTCACCGATCTGACTGTTGATATTGGGTTCATTTTGGGAAGAAGCAAATGCAACAATCTACAAAAAAAAAAGTCTCTAGTTAAGCTGATTCAAGAAATTTAAAACTATACTAGCTAAAACACTTTGTTTTCCAAAGTTTTGCAAAAGTGCAATAAAAATCCAGGTTTAAACCAGGTAAAACATGTAGATCCGAAGGTCCCAATATTTTTTATGATTTTGATGAACTTACTGCTCATTTAAACAATGAGAGAAACATGGTGCTCTGGATTTAATGTGTGTGCCATTTTTGTAGGTTCAAATTCTAGTGGCCAAAAAAGTTAATGCAATATACAATAAAATAACCGTGGGTGTGCGTAACCTGAGATAAACCTTTCTCAACCAGTGACTGAAATATCCTCAAGTAACCAACTATCAGGTTCAAAGGAATGCACGATGAGCACCTAGCAGTGAGAGCTCATATAAAGTCAATGATATTCAGTGACTTCAAGCAACGATGGATGAAATAACTGCAGGCAATGTGAAATAGGGAGCCTTAAATTTAAGTTTTCTCAAAGTGACTACCAGTGAGTGTACGGTTTTTACCAAGCTAACTACCTTTAACTTAGCAAACTCCCACCGTCAGGGTGTGTTTTAACTGATGAGACTGTGTCTTACTCGGGCTCAGACATCCAATTACTGATTTTCCAAGTTTTATTCTCACGAATACAAACTACAGTACAGTACAGTAATCAAGCCTCTGCAAGAAGCCAAGAGGTAATTAACTGAAAGACACAAATAAAACAACCATACAACATCAATAAGGCATTCCTATTAATGACAGTACAGTTTGATTACAGTCATGTTTATAACTTTAACTTATTTATAACTTTAACACGTTATTTAGTTAAGACAGAAACTCACCAGCTCGGCCTCATCAGTTACAACAGTTATAACAGTTTGTTGCGGTTACAGTTGTCCCAGTTACAATAACAATGGAAAGAGGATCCGGCCGGTGTTCACTAAGCAACCGTAAACGTATAACAACCCAAACATAAATACACAAATCACTCCGCCTAAAATGTAACTGGCG